>QXVZ01014009.1:0-22159 GCA_008931825.1 Phallusia fumigata | reverse complement strand
AGTAGAGTACTAATAGATTCCACACCACTGCATTTGACAAATTTCTTTTTTTCTTTTCTGTTCAAAACGAATCAAACTAACAATAAATAACGGAATTTCAGCTACAAAATTAAGTTTTGCAAGTCACAGCAACAAACCTAGCTTCCCAAGCAACGTTTATGACGTCACAATTTTTTTCAAAATAACATAAAGTTTCATTTTTTAGGGGTAACAACTTTTTGTTGACGTCTAAATGTATGAACATTTTGTTGGGTTAATTTCATTATGTTTCCAAAAAAAGAAATGTTGATAATCCATTCATTTCAAAGCGTAATAAAACCAAAAGGTACTGAACCGTGAAAATCAACGAGCGTTCATGTGTACATTTAATCTTTTTTTCAGATCCCACTTTGTAAATGGTTGCCACCCTGTGAAAGTGAGTTGGAGATTCTTCTGCTGCTTGATTTAGTGCGTTGATTACATTTTGTTGAATTGTCGAAAGTCTTATGTTAGTAAAAGGTGTCACAGCAAGTTAAAATAGTTTCTCACTCTTTTAATTGAACTGTTTCTACAGGCGTGCAGGGCAGGTATACACCAACAAGTACAATCTACACGTAAAGTAACATTTTGTGCAGAATTTTCAAAAACAAAATGATAGTTTAGATGTGGGTACACACTGGTTTCCCAAATGCTTTGTTGTGTTAAGCAAAAGGAACCTTTTTCTTGTGAGGTTGCATTGCTGGATGGAAGCCATGTCACGTTTTCCAAAAATCAGAATATTAAGGTTTGTTTTTTCCACTTGGAATGGTTTGTTTGTTGCAATAACATACTTGCTATACTTTATGCTTAGGTGACGAGCAAGGGACATGTCTTACTGGAAGTTGTTTGCCATCACCTAAATCTTGTCGAAAAAGATTATTTCGGAATCAAATATGTGGACCTGGGGTACAACAATGTAAGTAATGTTTCAAAATTAGTTTTTTTACCAAACAATGACTTGTAAGATTTGCTAAAAAGAGTTAACATATGTTTGCTTGAGACTAAGGGCATGCAAAACAATTATTGGGCCATCTGTGTTGATGGTATTTTTTTTGTTTAACTGATTACTAAACCGGAGTTTTGTGAACAGAGATGGTTGGATCCAACTAAAGCACTGTGCAATGATCAACACCTTATGAAAGGTACAGTACTAGGATCCTCTTTAAATAATGTTTTTGAGTTTAAACCCCAGTTTATAACCCAGACCAAAGCATTCGCAAGTACACTGGGCTTTCATCTAGTTGTGTGTATAACTTTTCAAACATTGTAAGTGTCATAGTTTTATAGGCTCTATAAAAATAATTATCCGTGCAATTTCAACTGTTTGCAATATGCTGACGTAAAGGAAAACCATAATATTTCTGTGTTGTTCTTCAGCTAATAAGATAATGAATACTTTATTGCAGTAATTTCAGCCGGACAATGCAGTTTGAGATTTGGTGTTAAATTTTATCCCGCCGACCCCTGTTCATGCAAAGAGGAAGTCACACGCTACCAATTTTTTCTTCAATTAAAACAAGATATTCTTACCTCAAGACTGCCCTGTTCTTGGAAGAAGGCTGCAGAATTATCCGCGTTGGCATTGCAATGTAAACTACAAAAATACACAAAGTGCAAAATGTGGAATCTAATTTTCCGAATATTTTTAGCTGAGATTGGGGACTTTCATGCCTCGGAACACAAATCAGGATATGTTTCTGAATTTCGTTTTGTTCAAAACCAGGATGAAAAATTTGAATATGAAGTTGGAAGATTGCATGCCATGTTTAAGTATGTACTTACAGTTGTGTTTGAGGTGCTTTAATTACATTAAACGGGTGTTGTGGTTTTTCGCAGAGGCTTGGTACCTGCCAGTGCAGAAATGCAATACTTGCGTAAATGTCGACAACTTGACATGTACGGAGTAGAAATGAATCCTGTTAAAGGTGACGCAGGAATGCAATTCATGCTTGGTATATCACCCAGGGGCATTGAAACATTTAAAAACAAATACAGGATAGCTGTTTACTACTGGTAAGTTTTTTTTATTCTTGGCTGTAAAACAAACCTTACTCCTTAAATGGTTTCCTTTTAGTCACTGGCACGCAAGTTGCATGATATAAGTCTGCGGCATATAATGCTATTTGTTTCCAGGCCAAGAATCACCCTCGTGGACTACAAAGATAGGCACATGAAGATAACTGTAAAAACCAAGCAGGTAATTTCATTGCTTACCTAATAGGCAAAATGTGAAATATACTTAATGTCCCTAATATAGTTTTTTTAAATAATTTGCAATTACAGGGAAACGAAAGCATGCACAATTTTGAGTTGAGATCAAGTGAAGAATGCCAGTTGATATGGAAGAGTGTGGTAGAACATCATGTTTTCTACAGATTGCCTCAAAATGTTGCAAACACCACATGGAACAATAAGTTTAGGTATTTGCAAAACACATTTCACCTGCTGAAAATGTTCTCAGTTAGCAATATCTACTGATTTTTCACAACACTAATTTTAAAATCAGGTATAGTGGACGAACTGAGGCTGAAATTCTGCAGTCAGAGGTTGAACGTGAAGAGCCCGAAGTTCACAGAGGAAGCAGTAAACGATATCCTCCACGATCTGTTAAGGATGGTGAAGGTATTAATTTTCTTTGCTTTGCTGTCACAAAAAATGTTCACTGGAAATAACTTTTTGTGTTTGAGTTTTTTAATTTTTAACATTTAAACAAATTTGACTGGTTGGTTCATAATCAGTAAATTGTAGCACCAATTTGTATTTAAGACTCAACTTTGAACATAATGACAATAATTAAGCCAATATCAGCTTATTCTGCTCTTTAATTATCAACAAAGAATTGTTTATTATGTTGTTGAGTTGGTATGTCTGGGTTCTGACCGTTTTTGGAAATCCGTTGTTCATTTCAAAGTCTTTGATAGTTGATATTAAATGCAATTAAAAAAAATTTTCCAAAGCTGTTTTGCATTTGACAATACATAAAATGACTCAAAAGAATTGAAGTATAAGTAATCTTCTGTGGGTAATTAGAAATTTTAAATATATGTGGTAATTATCTGCCAAAATTTTATTCAGCCTTTCGTATGCTATGAAATATCTTTTGTGTGATCTTTAGCCTGTTTTTTATTCAACAGATAAAGTTGCCAAAGAAAATGTTGAAAATAACAACCAAAGCATGACAACTACACAAGCTGATGACATGCATAATACACAATGGAACCAAGTGATGGAAAAAAAGTAATATATATATTCCCTTTCAATATTTATCAACCTCAAGTCAATCTTATGTAAATGTGGCCCTGTGTTACAAAACTAATTTATCTACATTCATCAATTGGTTTGGCTTTTTTGTAAGCTTCCGCAAAAGTTTTACTATCTGTCAAATATTCACAGAGGCATGTTCAGCGTGTCAGACGTTGAGCAAAACATGGCTGTTAAGTACATGACACCGAAAAGTGAAAGGAGGGAAAGAAACAGACAGCTGCAGTCACTTAGCGACACTGAAAATAGGAATCGCAAACACAGGTACATTCCTCACATATTTTCGTGCAAAACAATAAGGAAAGGGTTGTTTTGTGTACTGGGATATAAGAAATTCTTTCTTAACTGACATGTAAAGAACAACAAAACTTAAACTTCTACAAACCTAAATTCATCCAGCTTAAAGATATTAAGTTTCTGTGTGAATACTAGTGTTTATTAATTTGTTTGGTATTCTGGAACATGACCTAAGTTGTTATATTTCATAAAATGTTACCTCGTTTTGTTAAATTTCACATGTTTTATTAGATCAGCGAGAGGTCGCTCTAGTGGAGAAGAATCGGACAGCCCAAGCAAGCGAAGAATTCGATCCAGGGCAAGACAGAAACATTCCAACTACCAGAGTGATGCCAGTGACGCATCACACAGAAGAAAGTAAGTTTGCAAATATTTGTTTTGTCCAAGCAGACATAATTATTGTGGTCTGCAAGTGCAATTCACCAACGTTTCTGTGGACATTTTTTTTCAGTGCTAACGTTTATTTTTCGATGCAATAATTCTTTTTGTGCAAACCTTTTTTCATTAGTTACACATTGTTAAAATAATCAATGCGGGGTGTAGTGATGGCAAAATGACTAGAATCGCCCAATTACACATACTTAGGGGCATTACTCGTGGAGTAGGTCGTATCTGTGACATCTACAAGCAAGCAAACAAGTGTTGTTGAATATCATCTGCTGGCCAACCTACATGAATTTATTCAAATTAAAACAAGACGACATGCCAAGTAAATTGCAACTCCCAGTTACACATTAATGCAACTGTTTTACGCATATAATGTAGGTCAATTGTTTACTGCTCTCAGTCAATAAACCCAGAAAATTAACGTGGTGAAAAATTGCGGGGATCATAAAAACATCAAAACTAGGTTTATGACTTCCTAACAAACACAACAACATGTTGTGAGAAACCGCGAAAACAAACTAGTGTGAAGATATACAAAAAAGTCATGGATTGTAATTTTTCAAGGATCTTGTTCACTATAGGTGGTAGCAGCCTTGTTTTTAGCTGCAAATCTGTAAGGTGAAAATGGTGCCATAATTATGTGTGTAGGTCGTAATTACCTGCTTCCACGAAGTTGTGCCTTGTCAGAGTTGGTGTTTTATCATCACGTTGCCGCCATAAACTTTACGTCTTGTAACCGCACCGAACAAACGCAATGACGTCATTCACTGTCGGTGTGGGATCACAGGAATTTACAACTCACCTATACCTCGTTGTGCAGGAAGGATTCCTGAGTGTTAAATTTTATGATCTTCGGCTCAAACTTTGTGCCAATTTCATGCCGAACGCACTTTTTACAGCAATTTAATTATCAATCTAAACGTACGGTTTTAAAAGCCTAGAGAGCCTGTGTTTGTATGTAAAACACGAAAATAATTACCTAAGAATGTCCCCTCACGTTTCTGACGTAATCCTGTAATCTACCCTAATTATTGTACAAGGTCGGCAAAGTGTTCATACGTCATCACATTCCTCTCTTGATCCCCAACAGGCGCCGCAATTACCACACAGACACGGAAATGGGCAACAGAGTGCGATTGGATATCGAGAAATCTAAGCGCCGTCAAAATTCCATTTCATCCCCACAATCTGAAAGTCGCTCGCAGCGAAGACAGAGAAGGTTTGTTTCGCTCAGCACTATCTTTCTTTAAATGGTTTCCGCACGTTTACATCAATTTTTAAATATATCTTGCGCAAGGTTCTTTAGATAACCCGCTTTCAGCAGTCAAACCGTGCAGGTAAATCGCTGCATACATGCTAAAATTCCTGTAAATACATTTACATCGGGGTCGGTATGTCTGTAAATGTTAGAAGCACGTGTTTAAAAATCTATTTCAGACTTCCACTATTTGACCTATTTCAACTCTCAAAATAAAGATTATCGTAAAAAGAATAGTGTTTTAAAACCACTTGGGCCCAAAGCTGGTTTATCCACAACAAGCAAGAAGTTTTGTTCTCAATGGTCTATTCTTCGTGCAGATTATCTCGGGAGGACGAAGCGGCCAGGCAACAATTGTGGCAACACATCAGGTAATTATCAAAGCTCCGGTTGTTGTACGCAGGAATTTTATCGGTGGATGTTTGAAGGCGACTCATAGGCGAGTCGTTTCGCCATTCTAGGGGCCAAGCACGTAGCGGCGGTTTCTCGCAAATTCAAGCTTGAAGATAAAATACCTCCGATCATTCGGGATGTGCGATGTACGTTAGCAAAATTTTGGGAGAATTGCTCAAGGTTTTAATTTACCCGTGTTGTCTGTTAGCGTATGTTACGTTTTTTTGGCATTTTGATGCTTTTGATTTGCGTTCAAAATCTTAGGCAAATACGTATGATTTTAGAAATTATGTTGGGTAAGTTAGCTTTTATCTCAGGCTTCAATAAAAATTCATGTCAAACTTCAATGCAAGCTGTTACTATTCAAACCAAGTGAGATGTCGAAACAATATGTTCTATTTATTGATGTTGAGTAATATGGATAAAAACCCAAGTGACCGCGTGCAGATAAAAAGGAAGTTAAACCAAACAATTACTAGACGTATCAAACAAATTCGTTACCTTGGTTGCCTTATTGTTTGTGTGTAAGTATAGGTAATTAGTTAAACCCTTTTCCACAATGATGGTTATAAGTATAACTTTAAAAATGTAGCTCTATAAACTTTTTTTAGGCGAGATGTTGTTGAACCAGCAGAGCCGTCAGCTGCAATGATGAATGATATTTCTTACACTGAGATCAAGTGAGAGAAATACATTTTTGTGCTTACCGGTGCATCAGTCAATATTTGTGTTTGTTTCTTTTAAAGAACGGAAGGAAATCCGAATCCAAGCCGACGTCACAGACACAGATCAAATAAAAGATCGAGCACCGTGTCAGGCTTCAGGTGTGTTAAGTTTGTTCACGCGCCCTATTGAATGGGTTGCGAGTATTTTTTGGTAAACGCTATAAAGCCTTATACGCAAGGTATTTTACAGGCTAATTTGCAGCCCTGTAACAGACAACAGCCTATTTTTATCACAAAACATTTTTTAATTTTTACTGCGAATTTTGTAAATTTGAACCACGGTGAAACAAAAAATTAGTTACACACTTTCCACTGCTGTAGGATTAGTCGCTGTTACTGAAACAAAATCAACAGTTTGAAAAACCTTTAAGTCTGTTACCGTGATTTGGTAGTACCTTATTTCAAATAAGTTCCCGGTGTAAAATGTTGCTTTAGTGCTCTGACTTTGGATGATGGAATGGTGTCGCCTCTCCAAATTACCACCACAGTTCAACAAGAAAAACAACGCTCGATGCAAAGCAATGGACACAGTCACCATCATAACAGATATAAATCCCCACCCAAACCTGGCAAAGACTGGGATACGAGAACCTCATTATCAGGTAAGATCCAGTGCAATCTGGAGCGCTGCTAATTCTCTCAAGACAAATCACTGATATTTGTAGTACACAGTTTTATGTTTTTGGCACGTACGGTTTTATTATTTTACATTATTACATTCCAAAGCAATTGCATTTTACCAGCAACATTCAGTATCTTAAGAGAAGCGATACAGGTTTGTAAAAGTAACTTTAATTGCAAACAATAACGCACCTACAGTTGTGTGCTTTTCTGTGTTGAGCCAATCCTAATAATATGTTTACGTCCAAAGTCGAGGACTTTCGATCCGTTTCGTCGGTTGGTGGAAAACATCACCGTTCACATCATCATAAAACCAGGACGCCTACAACACCGGCAAGCACTCACAACAGGAATATCGACTTTAAACCAGTGTACAGTGAAATTTGACATGTAGTTCTCGCACTTTTGTTTATTTTGCAATCCGTTTGTGTGTAAAAATCATTCCATCAGTACACAATAGTAGTCGCGATTCAAGCCTTGACATTTACGCGCCTGTATTATTCTGCTGCAGTGGTCAAGTGCAGTGAAACAGTATTTTGTAGATATCCGCTTGTGCCAATCCGTTGTATTAATTTACGTCATGGCAGCCTGTTTTCAATGGTTGCGGCCTTAATTTTAATCCGCATGTAATTGTAGGCTCACCGCTGTAAGTAGACTTAATCTGTTCGATCAGAAACAAATGTACGCCTTGTGTAGGCCTGTGTTGTTGCATCAACTTTATTACATAGCTCGTTAACCTTGCTGAGTGTCCGACCAAGTGCGTTTTGATAACATTCTACCCCAGGGCAAAAATTGCTACATTTTAAGGCCTGGTGCTACTTGCTTGATGCTCTTTTTAAGTACGGTTAAAATGTTGGTACACGATTTCGTTGTGGTTAAACATTACGAAAATGGTTTTTCTTTCGCAACTGGTAAAAATGCTTGCATGGTGACAAAGAAACTACATGGTTTTGCGTGCTATATAAATCGTGCCCTATTTTTGTCTAATCTTATTTACGTCCCGTTGATTGCAATAAGAACAAAAGCGCATTGAATGTAAAATGCATTGTGTCTATATTACTATCTTTTTGCTCAGTGCTAAACCATTACACTGAATTATCAGGTCCAACGTCGTGCTGTTATCTATTGCTATTGGTGCTTTACTTTCTTCCGATGGTTGGCTTGTTTTCTATGTTCCACAGACTGTGGTGTCGACGTACTACTTCGAGTTAAGTGTTAGCGTTGTAAAGTTGCGCATTCCTTCCACATACATTTACTTTTATATTGCCTTTGTACGATTCCGAATAAGCGTGGTTGTACTTTTGTAACTTCCACGCTTTGAAAAACACTACTGACTTGCACGAGCATGCTGTGTTGTTAAATATTATTTTGATGACCAATGCAGTGTTGTCGAACTTCATGCCTGGGAATGTTTTCCAAGAGATCTCTGTTGGTAAATCAACAGTTTTCGCCGCTTCGATGACAGTGTGTTCTGGTTTGCNAATATTATTTTGATGACCAATGCAGTGTTGTCGAACTTCATGCCTGGGAATGTTTTCCAAGAGATCTCTGTTGGTAAATCAACAGTTTTCGCCGCTTCGATGACAGTGTGTTCTGGTTTGCATTGAGAAAAAATACTTGCGCTCTGTCAACTTGGGATGTATGAGGTGACACAATTGCGTTATATAGCAGTAGTTCTTAACGTTGGCACCAGCGCCCTCTGGGGACGTTTGGTATCATTAAGGGAGTACCAAAAAATGGTCAGTTCAACCGGAATACAACGACAACGCAAGTTTTGTCATATACCTCTTGAAAGGAATTAATCGACTGGTGTCATTGAATCAGCCTCAACCGTCGCATTGACAATGTTCGTGAAACAAATTCGTTTCATCTAGTTATTCAGGTGCAAACCTTTACTATTCCTAAACCTTACTGGTTGTCGTCTAAATCAAACACAAAAGCAACGTCCAGTCCAAGAACGAATGATTGTGAAACCTCTGGGTACCACAGGTGCGCTTAGCACCGGCAATCCAGTTTTAACCTTTTCGTATTAATCGTATTTGTGGTACCAAGCGAGCCTGCTCTTTTCCAAGTCAGCGTTTATTTTTTTCATTAAATTGGAACTTAAAATAGACACAAGTTGGGTTTCGATGTGGTGAGCGCTCGCCCAAACTGTTCGACAGCAGACGTTTCAACATACGAGGCCTCGGGAAAATGTAATTGTTTCGTCTACACCAGAGGTCTTAAACTCGCGGCCCGCGGGCCACATGCGGCCCTCCAAGTCTGTTTGTGCGGCCCGCGAAGCATTTTGAAAGTTCAAGTGATTTATTTCACTCTGGGCCGATTNGACGTTTCAACATACGAGGCCTCGGGAAAATGTAATTGTTTCGTCTACACCAGAGGTCTTAAACTCGCGGCCCGCGGGCCACATGCGGCCCTCCAAGTCTGTTTGTGCGGCCCGCGAAGCATTTTGAAAGTTCAAGTGATTTATTTCACTCTGGGCCGATTAGAGGGTCAACATGATACATTTATTCCAAAGTACAAATAGCTAGAAATAGGTGCAAGCCTGCAAGGTGTCCTGGCCCTCGCTGATAAGAACCAACTATTGCGATTGTTGCGTCACTGAAGTGCCCTTGTCCCTTGTAAATAGGTCCTTAAAGATGGCTATACAGCTGACTCTTTCACTTCGGTACATTTCTGTTTATTAGCTTGTTTTGGTCTATCGATATTAAGGAAGCGTGATAGCTGTATCCAAAAATTTTAACGCCGTGCAAATAACCTGAGCGCAGTGATACACTGATAAAACAGCAAGCGTAGTACCTCGAAGACATTTGAGATCCCTGGTCTACACCTTAGTCTGATAGCGCCACGCCAGCTTTGTTCTCCGCGTAGGGTTGCCAACCGTCCTTTGATAAAGGACAATCCTTTTTTAGCTCTATTCGTCCTTGCGTTTATTAAGATTTAAAATGCCACTATTTGTCCTTACTTCAAAATCGTTTTGACTGGTAGTTTAATTTCTGAATTGAGACTCAAAGGACAAAAACAAATTTAGCATATTACACAACAAGGTAGTGATGAGGCCCTTCACAAAATTGAGCCGCAATTTGTTGTGAAAAAAATATATGTGGGAAAACCTGTACCAGTAGTTCTAGTATTTTATGTCATCATCAGATCGAAATATTATTGAAAATGTGTTTTCAATATGTGATCAAATATTATTCAAGTTTTTGTTTCCATTATTGTAGCTTAACAGAGTTGGCAACCCTAGCTATATGACTGTCAAAGAAACATAAACGTAGCTGGTCACAACAATTTAATTCATTTTGCGAACCAAGCTGTTAATTTTGTCTTCGCGATTCCCGTAATCTCCACCTTCAACAAAATGGTTGGTGACCTTTTGGAAACCACCACGAGGCGATGAGAGTTTGAACGGCCACAAGAAGTTGGAGGCTTGTTTAAAGTTGGGACCCACAGTAAAAATCTCATGAATAAGGTCTTCAACACAGATGATTCCACTTTTGCCTGAAACGTCAGAGATACAGCTCTAAACTAAATACTTTGAAGGAAAAATGAACCCTAAATAGTGCAATGTCAGTTAGACTCTGAATGTCATATTTTAAAAGAAAATGTACAAAGGAAGACTACATTAAACAACACACTTGAGCACACCCAACATATCTACATTTTAAATAGACAAATCAGTGCTTCTGACCTTAAGTGCCTGGAAACAAAAATGATTGCGCTGGGGGTAAAAAGGGTAAACTAAACATCAGAAAAACTCTATGTTGTATCAGCTGTTAAAAGTTGAAACTTCTGGGTGACTTAATTTATTAAATTTTGCTATTTTTGTAATTTTACATTTTGGGAGTCTGTGGGTTAAGTGGGGTCAAATTTACAAACTCAGATTCCCATTCATTATGTGTGAAAATTTAAAAAACTTCTTTGACTAATCATGAAAAGCACACTGGTATGTTGTGGAGCAGAAAATCAAAATAAAACATAGACCTGCCATTCTAAAATAAATGGCATCTGTAAAAAACAGGTTTACTATTTAATACCCAAATTGTCTTCGATGATACTGTTGTCAGTGATTGGAATACGGTTCTTGTTGATTTTTCCATGACCACGTTTGTAAACAAGCTCACGAACAGTTTTTAGATTCGGGTAACTAAAAAATAACAAACATACATCTAGATTAAATTTGCTTATGTACTCAAAATAAATCCAACACAATGTTGGAAATCATACAATTTAGGGTTTTAAATTATCGAGGCAGAAATAACATATAATCAATTTATTATTTCTATTACTTTTCTAATCCCTAAAATTCTGATCTCCAGATTTATCAGTTAGTCACAAAATCCCAACTCTACCATGTACTTTGTACAATAGGATCCAACATAATTTATAACATAACAACAATAAAAAGAACAATTATTAATTTACTGTTTTTTTTTTGCTCACTTGATGAAATTTTATGATCATGCTTGTAAAATAACTACCAAAAACAAACTGAACATTTTGACAAAACTGCAAAATCACACTTATTTTTAGTAGAGTACACTCCAGTCTGCTTACCCCCAAGCAAGGTATGGCTCAGCAATTCGAAGCATCTGCTGGGTAGCTTTGGTTAGCTTCACAAATACCCCATTATGAATTTGCCTCAGTCGAAGGAGTTGTAAAATCTTCTTCACTTTTGGGCTGACTTGGTTAATACTGTAAAACAAAACTGGTAATTTAACTCGGGGAATTTCCCAAACTATGTGATTAATTATATCATAACTTCAGTTTGGGGGTAATTCTCCAGTCATTAAAAAAACTGTACTGGTGCATTGCATGTTGTTGCATGCATAGGCGCTGAACAGGGGTGTGCTGGGTATCACTGCTTGCTGGGTTGAGGAAATTCAGGTCAGCGAAAATTATCTACTGTGCGTAATCTCCTAAAACACTGTGCCATAAATGTTTAATCAAAACAAAGCAGCATTGAAAACTTCCACACACTTGCTACATGCAATTTCGGAATTTAACGTTCATTTTGGACAAAACGCAGTGTTGATGTGCAAAAGAGCACAGGGCCATTTGCTTGATTTTCAATGCGGACACCCTTGTATTTCAAGTTTTGGGGCCTGTGGGTTAGTTGTCAAACATTACAGGTATCCATGTAACACACAAAATTTGAGGAAAATTTAAACAAATTGTTTCTTGAACAAAAGATTAAAAACAATGTGTCTCGAAAGTGGACCAACAATAACATGTGCTTAATCTTACTGACAATTACAGAATTCCAGCAGCATCTACTGATATGTTTAACCATGCATGACAAGTTAAGCTTCTACTCTATACGTAACTATGTTTGTTGATAAGTTGTGTTAAGTTTTGTAATATTTCCCCAAAATTTCACACTACACTCCACAATTTGGAATAAAACAGGTCTTTTACAGTTGTTGTTACTAGTCTGGACTTTAAACATCAAATGTAACACACTCTTTCATGACAAAACTGTTTTTACAAAGGTTATTATAAATTACAACATTCAAGTTCTTGGGGCTCAAAATTTGTCTTTTAGCATTAGGTCACAGTTTCTTTGCTTTCTTTACAGTTTGCCAACTTGGCACAAAAAGCCAGTGGCTGTGAAATTATCCTTAATTCAGTGCAATGGTTGTATGTAGGCCAAGGCTTATACTTAACCTTGTCCAAGCCAATATAAGAAGCCAGACTGTCCGGTATACCAGTGTTTGGAACCTTGTTTGCCAAATTGCATAAGGAGCTAAAAATAAACTATAGACTAAACACAACACAGTATTTTTGTGATTTTTTGCTACAACAGACTTAAAAACCATAAAGGAGTAGGTTTAAGAAAATTTTTGAGTTTGCCTCACAATAAAGCAAATCACTCACCCCCTGATTCGAATGACAAAGGCAAGTGTTGGTTCATCAGGAACATAGTAGTTCTTGTGCTTCCTTGCTTGCCTTGCAAGTCGAATTCCATCACGCTCCTTCAGTCTGTACTCTTTAATGTATTGTTCTGCCCTTTTGAAGAACAACTTTCTCTTTTCTTGTTGTCGCTTTTTAATAAAAATATAATACAAGTAAGTCAGTGTATGTCACATTTGTACAACATTAATATTGTGTGGAATAAATTGCAGTATTTCTGCAATTACAGCAAAAATGCAAAACCAAATCAGATTGTTTCATAACTCTTTCATAAAATGAAATTCAATGCGAAAGAACAACAAATGCTAAGTTTTTTTGAGTCATAAGTTTTTTTTATCAAAGGTTTTGTTTATTAGTGTGGGATTTCGCAAACTTTGTCAAAACTTTCTCTTTTTATCTAGGGCTTAGGTAAACGAAATAGTCATGCAAACTTTTAGTAATTAACACATACCTTCTTGTTAAGAATGGCAGCCTGGGCCTCCTTGGCTTTTAGAGCTTGGTATTCCTTACGCCTCTTAAGGAGAGACTCTGGAACCCGGGGAAGTTTCTTGCTGTAAATATTAATAAATACTTATTAGAGCAACAATAAGTTGTCAACTAGTTCTAAAGTTATCCAAATGCTATGGTTTTCTTTTTGTAACTTCATCTCATCAAGCATAACTGACAAGATGTTGACTGATTACGTACCTCTCCACCATACTGCTTAGATCAGGCCAAAAAGGCAGAGAAGCATTGAATCAGTGATCACGCAAATACTTTGGCCACTAGAGGACGATATTGATCAAAAATTTNAATGGCAGCCTGGGCCTCCTTGGCTTTTAGAGCTTGGTATTCCTTACGCCTCTTAAGAAGAGACTCCGGAACCCGGGGAAGTTTCTTGCTGTAAATATTAATAAATACTCATTAGAGCAACAATAAGTTGTCAACTAGTTCTAAAGTTATCCAAATGCTATGGTTTTCTTTTCGTAACTTCATCTCATCAAGCATAACTGACAAGATGTTGACTGATTACGTACCTCTCCACCATACTGCTTAGATCAGGCCAAAAAGGCCGAGAAGCATTGAATCAGTGATCACGCAAACACTTTGGCCACTAGAGGACGATATTAATCAAAAATATTTTTGCGCTGTGTTTTTTCATCAAAACAAGTTTTACAAAGTCTGGCATCACAGTAAGTTTCAGTAATATTGTACACGTACAAAAAAATATTATTTTTTTGGATTTTTTCTGCCATACAAAATGTATCAAAATTAAAAAAAAACATAAACAAGTGAAGCAAGTTAAAACTTACAACCAAATTTAATTTAAATCTAATGCCATAAAAATTGTTTTGTATCAATAAAAATTATTCAGGCCAACTTGATTCTGTAAACACACAAAAGCACTTCGTGACTCATCAAAATATATGCTTTTGAGTAATTATGACGTAAGAATTAAACAACTATTTTAACCAATCAGCAACGCCAAAGCAACAAATTTAATTTTTTTTGTTTGTGAAGGACTACAGCAGTGGAATAATTTAGGCTGTCTTCCAAAAAGTAATTCTTACTTAGAAACACCTGTATGTCGGAGATTGAACGGAAAACACTCAAGAAGTTTGCGTTGTGTGACAGAAAACTTTTAGTAATGTCTGCGCTGTTTTTCAAACTTGTCGCAGTTTTAAAAGTTAAGTGGTTATATATGTCGATGCGAATAAGTAAAACTACGTAGTACTTTTTGCAAAGTGTAGTCCAGCGTTTGAAGTTGAAGTTTTCAACATAAAGGATTTCGTTTTAAAAGATAGCCAAAAACAGAATTTAAAGAATATGTTTGTGTTGTATCTCTTGCGTCGCGTGTACCATCAGTCTACATATGCTTAGTGGTAGCTATACTAAAATATTTACCGTCACCAGGTTGTCTCAACTGTTTACGCAAAAATAGATATTCTAATAATGGGTGTATGATTGACCAACCAAGTTTAATTTTTTATCATAACTGATGTATATATGTTTATCACAGCATGCCAACCTTAAATAGGACTATTAATTGATTTAAAAAGAACATAAAATGGCCCCCACAAACTGTTGGAACCTGCGGGTCACTGCTGAAGTCAATCAAGGTGGCCGCAAATATATGGAAGATGTAACCTCTGTACAGTTCGAGAGAGTCAAGTCTGGTAAAGTCGTTGTTGAATATGCAGCCTTTGCTATATTCGATGGTCATGGAGGAAAAGATGCTGCCCATTTTGCAAGGGATAACCTCCTGGAAACGATCAAACTTCAGAAGGGATTCTTTTCCAATAATGAAAGCACTGTGAAAAAGGCTATTTCTGAGGCTTTTGTAATAACCCACCATGCTATGTGGAACAAATTACGTGAGTGTCCATGGTGTACTATTTAAAAGTTTAGATGACTGTACACAATTATTTTACATTTCAATAATTCTACCTGGAAAAAACGCAGAATGTGTATTGCAACAAATGCCAAATTCCAAAGATGTAACCTCTACAGTTTGAGAGAGTCAAGTCTGGTAATTGTGCAATTTGTAAACACACAAATTCTTTTGTGTTTTTAGCTGAGTGGCCAAAGACTCCACTGGGCCATCCAAGTACCGCAGGTACAACAGCTAGTTTGGTGATCATCCGCGGCAATCGAATGTACGTTGCAAATGTTGGTGATTCAATGGTTGTTATGGGAAGCCGTGATATATGTGAAAAACCCAGTCAACAACCCAAATCATATGTTGCCTCTGGCCTTACAATTGATCACAAGCCGGAACTTTTAAAAGAAAGGAAGCGAATTGAAAAATGTGGTGGCTGGTGAGTACAGAACTTGGGTTGTTACATACAAATACAATGGAATCCTTTAATTAATTTACCTTAGATCCAAATGATTTTGATTGTAATAAATAGCGAATTTGTAATCAGTTGCTTGTTGTGTTACATAAACTGTCACATGTAACTGAGCTACATGAATGTCTTTGAAATGGCAATTGTAATAAATAACAAGGCACTTTAAGAGAATATCATTACAAATGCATTTGTTGCTATAGCTTAAAAAAAAGTAATAAGAAATCGCCACTTTAAAGATCTGCTCATTTACAGTTTATGTGACACAACAAGCAACTGATTACATAACGAACTGTGATTGTATTTACTAATGTTCAGTTTAATGAGATTGACAGATTACATTTTAAAGCAAATGTTATCATGGTAACATGGTTTGTTCACAAAAATCATTAGAAAATAGCTTTTAAAATGATTTTCGGATTTTTTAAATGGTGATGTTTTTTTGCAAAATTCTGCGCAAAAGCAAATTAGATTTAACATGTGATTGCATTTTTTAATGGTCAATTTAGGTACAAAGCAAATTATGCTGTATGTATTTTTTGAATACATAGTTGTTGCCTGGTTTCATGCAGATAGTTTATTTACTTTTTTTTAGTGTGATGAATAAGTCTGGTGTGAATCGAGTGGTGTGGGCTAGACCGAAGTTAACCCATAATGGACCAATCCGTAGGAGCACCAAACTTGACAAAATTCCTTTCCTGGCAGTGGCAAGATCCCTGGGGGATTTGTGGAGTTTTAATTCAGAGCTAAATGAGTTTGTGGTCAGTGTTGCTTGTATGTTGTTAAATATGTCATTAAGAAAACATACAGATTGTTTGTGGGACAACTGAAAGTGTTTTGTCGGACAGTTGTAAGCACACTCTTAAAGGTTCCTTTTGAAGGATTAGATAAAAAAATTACATCCTTGCTATGACATCTGGAGCAGTTAACATCAGTTTCACAACTGATACCATATAAATTTGATTTTGTAAAGGTATCACCTGTTCCTGATGTCTATGCATACAACCTACATCCCAGTAAGGAGCAGTTTATTGTACTGGCCAGTGATGGTTTGTGGAATATGGTTCGGCCACAAGAATGTGTATCTGTTGTTGCTGACATTGAAGACAAAAGGAAGAACACAGTAAATGTCATTTTAATAGTTTTTTGCAATGTTCAAATTTACTGTTTATGATGCAAGCTTGTATTTTAATTTTGTTGTTTGTTTGAATTTTGTATTTTGTGGTTTCATTTTTAATCTGAGGCCCAATTTTGCATGGAGATTGGCAGCAAATAAGAAAACAACTTTTATAGGGCAGCATATCAAGTCCAGCGCATAAACTGGTTCAACTGGCCTTGGACAGATGGGCAATGCGAATGATGAGGGCCGACAACACAAGTGTCATCGTTGTTATCATTGAAAGACGTAAAATAGAACCAAGCAAAGGGAAGGGCACATACGTCGAAAGTTGGACAAGCGCCAAGTAGGATCTTACCAATGTTTTGAAACCACTCGCAGTTTATTATTTCACATATTTTTTTAAAATTAGAAGTGAAATGACTGGGTCAGATGTTGAAGAGTTTGGGTCCATAGCTACTGAAGAAAAGGAAACAGGTAATAATCTTTAATCATGGTTTTATGTGACAAATACCAACCAGTGGTTTGCCAACTTATTAATTGCTTTGAAGGTTGATCTTTGTGGGAGTACTAAAAATATTTCAAACTGAACATCTAAAATGAAAGTTTTTGTCTTTGTACCACAGAGTTTAGGTGTTAATTTTTTTCCTTTTTTTGCAGACAAACCAATGAAAGTGTCACTTCCAACAGAAAGCAAGCCCAAGCAAGATGAAGTTGAAACCTCAGGTAAACCTAGAAAACTTTTTATGTGCATTGAAATCTGATTACAAGGTGTTACTTAACATGCTTTGATATACTGGCCAGTTGTGATAGCAAGTATAAAATCGACTATTTAACAAATGTCCAAATTCGTTATAGTTCCTCCACCGACTGAACCCCTTCAGGACGCCAGTATTTCGTCATCGAACGGTGATGTCAGTGATGAGGTCATAGTGAAGACAGAAGAAGGGGAAAGTGGCGAAAAAGTGGAAGAGCCAAGCAGTAGCGGGATCAAGGAAAGCCGCGTCACAAGATCACAGACTCTTGAGAACACAAAATCGTGGGGAAAACGAAAGTCGTCAACCAGAACTCCAACCAGGGACAATAAAGCGCGACGAATGTCGTTGCGTCCCAAGATCAAGAAACGGCCGCGTTCCGAAGGAGGTGCCGCCCTGGTAAAATCACCAGAACCAAGGTCAAGACGTTTGCGCGGGGCGAAGCGGAGTTTGTAGGTTCGTTAACGCGTTTTCAGATGGCATTTTTCGTACTGTGATTGTGTACATAGAATCACTGTTCAACTCACTTTGGACTGCCTTCATACATTCAAACACAGCCTTTTTATCGTTGTACAGAGTTTTCCAGTCGGGGCGCCAAGTGTTTTTTATTTTGTGGTGGAAATGTTTTCAGAAGTTTGGCATAAGCTTTTTTAGTTAAACACGTGTAGAAAATATAATTCGGTAAAAATTGGAACCGTGAGGTTAAATGATTGTGTTTCTTTCTGTCTTACACTTGGCGCCCCGCAGCCTTCGTCGAGGTTATAAATGTGCGAATGATTTGTGGCTGCTTACACGGGTAACAGAACGTGGACAATCTGTTTTATTTTGCAGTGCGCTGTACAAGATTGCCGCCGCCACCCATTTGGTGTCGTCCTTTTTAGTTGCTTTTAGAATTTTTATTAAATAGTCGCGATAAGCGAATTTATGAAATGAAAGAAGACATAATGCGATGTTCAAACTGTTGGTTTGTGCAATTGAAAAACATCCAAAAATCTTTTGTTGACAGGCCTTGTTCGTTTAAACAGTCCTCCTTAAAAGACTGGAATGTAACTTACACACAACCTGGTGTTACCAGATGTCACGTTTATTTAATAAAATTTGTAATCTCCATAACAACGTTTCTATCCATTGACATTGGACAGTTTTTTGCGTTTCGAAGTTTTGTGATCCAATGTTTGTTAACTTTTTATGCGAAAGTTTGCGTTTTCTTTTGATAAATTGTTTATCGCGGCGGCCTGGTCTGTCGTGGTTTTAATTTTCAATCATAGAAATAATACTTGTTCATTTTTCGCGTTATCAATTTTTCTGAAGGCAAAAAATCGTAAAACTTCGTGGTTTTACGAAACGTGTACTTGCACTTTCCCTTCAACAAGTTGTTTCGCCTTTTTCCAGTTGTGTCTCGTGTATTTCGCGTTAGTGGCTGTGTAAGTTTGTTTGTTGTGCGATTTTAAGTGCGTTGATGGAAGTGAAATAAAAGGCCTACCCGGTCAAAGATGTAAAAAAAAGTGTGAAACAAGTAAATGTAAATCCGTTTTAACACATAATGTATTGCGTCTCTAGACTAACAGCAACATTTTCCAGTAACAAACTAACATAAGCATAATTGTGACATGCTTCCAAATGAAATTCTTGGTTACCGACGGTAAAACCAACTGCAACTACTCAAAACCGTTCCAGCAAATATCAGCAATATATCCAATCCGTTGGCCCAAATATTTGGCATCGTATTCGTTAAACACTTCACTCTAATTAAAACTGACTTGTTTGTTTCTTTCCTCAAAAATTTTTCGTTAATACTTTCCAGTTGTTGGTTTGCCCACCACATTGATGCCCGTCTAGAGGGCGCTGTAATCACACAACCGGCTCCGACGGGTTTGACTATGTGTTTTGCTGCTTTGCCCTTGAGCTGTTCTGATAAGAAATCACTTGATAGTATGCGGTGCTTGTTTAGTAATAGACCGAACCGAATGTGAATGGTTTAAGCGAGAACAAAAGGTTCAACATTTTGCTGACTAACCGCTGGAAATTATCTGCTTTCATTTTGATTGATCAAGTGTTATTATTTTCGAAAAGTTCTTTCACAGACAAATTTAAAAAAGGTTGGGACCGAAACCAAAACAACAAGAGATCGTGCTTGAAATTGAAACGCTTCCTTTAAACCAAATTTCAGTGCATTAATAATTATACTTTCATTCATATTTTTTACATCTAATCTTTAGGTAACGCACACAAGTTTGGGTTTGGAAGTAATACGCTTTGGGGGTCTGTGATACAAAATTGTCATAATGACCCTGACGGTACCTCTTGCTACCATGTGTTATTTTGTTTTGTTTTTTATCCGAGAACCCGATGTTGAAGCGTCCTTCGATCAAGCAATAAACACTTCGCCGTGTTTCAGGCTCGTTCATGCAATTTATTATTTTATGTTTGTGTGTTGGTTATATTCACTTCCTTTTTTAATCCCCCTCAGCATTAAATACTTAATTATCTATGATAAGCCATTTTTGACAACATCGCAAAAGTCAAACGTGTTCTAAAAATGTAGCACAAAAAATATTGTAACACAGTAGATTGTATTTTCTATTTGAACTGATTCAACAAAAAATTTAGCTAGTATTCAAATTTCAGCCACAAACACTTCATACCAAACAGGTTAAACCCCATTGAAGGTAAACTTCGGAATACTAGTAAATCAAAGGTATAAGACGATAGGGAACACGACGAGTGTATTCGTCCCAGTAAGCTCCATACTTTGCTGAACATCGGTGCTCGTCCCTGTAGACTCGATGCACCAGCAGAATCAGCATGAAAATGAAGTAGAAATAGGGCAAAAGGTGGTCGGTTCCACAGCACAGACAGTATGCCAGTGACTGAAAAATAAACAGAAAATTCGTCAAAACTAGATTATGCAGGGTTAGATAAAGTAACAGCTATGAAATCGACTTTCAGAGTAACACGATCACGTTCGTGTTACTCTCGTGATATCACAAAGCAGCGTCGCGGGGTGATTCCTCAAAGGGCGGAATCAACGTTGCGCGTAAAACGTTCATTCACAACATATTAATCACGTGATTAGGCAGCGACTGAGAAGGATGTTCGCGACCCTCCCTAAGTCGATTTGAAAACCACTGACCTGATATAAGACAAATATCTTGAGCCTTAAATGCGATATTGCAGCCCTGGCGCATATGCCATGCAAGTTTGGGGGAGGGGCAACATATTTTTCGTTTGCCCCCTTGCCCCTTTTTTGTTTGGGTTTTTATCAACCTGTTTAGCCTCGCAACAGCAAACGGATGCAGTATATAACCAGTGATAAAACAATACTTAAACATTAAAAAACTCTATATGTTTGTAGTAATTATATACCCCCATCAAGTCTCCAGTATAGTTTAAGTGTCGTGCTAATCCCCAGCATCCAGAATACAAGAGGGTGCTGTCGTGTTCTTTTCCGTCTGATGATGTGAAGACGCATTTGATGTATTTCGGTCGTTTGCCTGAAACGACACGTTGCCGTTTTGATTTATTGTTTTCGTGTAACTAAAGTTTTTTTGAAGTGAAAACAAACTATCCGGAGTCTTGACCACAGTCGACATGAAAATGTAGTAGGAACCATAAAATTGACTAAAACTCCCAACTTAAAACTATTTAAAAACCAGGTATTTCGTTCATATTTTGCTGTTTCTCTGATTGTCATATTTGCACTATGTTAGTCTAAAATCAACTCGTATGTTTCAACTTGTTTCTAACAGGTAATTACATGGGAAAGTTATGCTGCTTTGGCATTTTACACAATCGTTAGCTTCGATAACTTTCTCATGTTTTGTTCATTTCTTATCGAGAGATTGGTGGTACAAAACTTGAAAACAAAAACAAAAATGTTTTACTCCAGCAAACACCATTTTAACGTCGCAAAGAGGTTAAAGTGGTGATGGTGTAATCTTAAACTTGTGTCAAAATTAATCCGCGTCGAAAATAACGCTGTTTACTCACATGATTACACATGTTTATACCTAGTCAAATCGTTTTCTAAGCAACTTTGCGCATTTGTTAGTACAAGACATAGGCGAGACGTGACATTGAGAACAAATTCCATACGCAAGACAAATCTGGGTATGGTCACACCAGATTTCTGGAAAGTATTAACTGTGATCCTCTGCACGACAAAGGCGAGACAAATAAGTGTGACGAACATGTGCAGGATAAAACCGATTACATGGTCTTCACCTGTCAGTTATGTAGGAGCGTCAATTAAACCGTGCTTAGCGCACGCCTTTGGAAGTGCCAACCTGCAAAACAGCTCACCTCAAGCAGATTTAAAACACCGAAGGCTAAAGCCATTCTGTGTTCAGAATTCTTGGGGTTATCAATATGCTATAAGCGTGCGGTTGGAAATCATGATTATTTTAATGTTACAGAATGGGATATAATACAGATTTTTAACATTGCGGCTAGTGTCAGCAGTTTTGTGTGAAAATTGTTACAAGGATAGGTAATTTTCTCTTAATAACTTATTCCGGAAATTTCGAGGACATTCTTTTTTTATTGGGTGTTTTACACGTATTTACAGGGTACACCCATACATACCC
>QXVZ01014008.1:0-12778 GCA_008931825.1 Phallusia fumigata | reverse complement strand
AAAAAGTTATTACTAAAACTTACTCAGTGGAATGCTTCTCTGTGTCGGTTTTGGCAGATTCATTGTTGCTCTAAAAATTAGTTTTAGGTTTATTAAAAATGGTTTGTTAATTTATTCCAATATCCCAATGAGTTTTTAGCCTGAAGTGCGTGGGAAGAATATGGTGATTGTAAATTTGGTATCAACGTTGGGTGTAAGATCAGGAAGTTGCCTTTCACTTTTTAACATGAAAGAGCTGTTATCTACATATGATAGCTTAGTCCACACAGATTTACCAAACACAAACACACTCAACAGCTTGTCCTTACTTCGCTGCCAGTTCCATTTTAAACAGTAAACAAACTCTACAAACCTTTGCCTTATTCAGTTGCTCTGTAAGTTGGTGGATTGTGGCACAAAGTTCCTCCTCTTTGGCTTGAAGGTTTTTGTTGAGCGTGCTTAGTTTCTATGAAGACAAAGTGAGAAACATTAGTATGTGGTCATCAAACTGGCTTAATAATTATCGCAACCTCACTTCACAAAACCATTAGCAGCCAATGCTGCAAGTAACACTTGAAGGGGACAATCATTAGGTGTAACGACCAGGTATTTATACATTATGCAACAAAATGTTTAATCCTGATTCTACCATCTATATTTTGCAAAATGAACCAAAAAAATATTTAAGCCCAGTGGTGGCAGTAGCTCAAATTATTTAAACAGCAGTAAACATACAGCAAGTTCATCTGCTTTCTCCGCATCTCTGGAATCCATGTCCTCAAGGCGTTTTTCCAGTGTTTGTTTAGTTTCCATGAGACTGTGGTATTGCTCATCTTGTTGGCTTTTGTGGTCGTTCTCCTCAGTCAAAAGCACGTTCTGGTCCAATAGCTTAGCAGACTCCGACTGTTAGAGGGCAGCAAAAGCAAACAAAAGGAAGAAATGAAACCGTGTAATCATGCTGGCAAACAAAATGACCACAAACTGTGGTTACTCTTAAAATTCAATTTCAACAGTAGGTCGTTATGCTTCATAAAATAACAGGCTATTATGAATGCCATTTATGACAGGCAATTTTATTTAAAAATTCATGTTGACATGCTGCAAAATAGTTTAGTTTATTTCACTATTTCATTGCAAAAGGAATTATGAAAGAATATTACAAGGTAAATTAAACAAATAGTTTTTTTGGCAAATCTGTCTTTGCAAATGCAAACATGCAAGCAACGTAGTACCACTAATAAAAACATGCGATAGTTGCATAGGGAAAAGTGTTTCCACAATTGCAAAATTATGCATTGTTTTGTTGACAAGCACAAAATATAAAAGCAGATTGTTTTGCAATTATCAAGCGCATGCACCTTGAAAAATATGTAAACTCTACAAAGGTTTACCCAAGTTACTATACCACATTATGCCCCCATGTGATTTGTTGATGTTGCATGATTTCATTCATATTTGGCAAACAAGTCAAGTTACAAGTTGTATGACCGTACTGTTTACATGTACTGTGTATTGTAATGACTTCAAAAGGCCATTTAACATCTTTTCTCAAATGATCTAACTGGACATTTTTCACTTAGATCAAAATATCTCTAAGATAGTTGCAAAAATCACAGCAAGCATCTACAGAACATGTAGAGAAGCAAGAGAAAAATCGTGCACAAAAGTTTCACCAAGCTCCCCCCACCTGCATCAATTGTAAATCTGATTGAGCTTTTTGAAAGTCTGTTTCTAGTGACTCGTATTGGCCTTGTGCATTGTGAAGTTCTTTAGTCATTTCTTCTAAGCGTTGTGAATACGATTTTTCTATTTCAGCCTGTTTTAAGTAATATTTACAATCAGTTGAACACTGAAACCTACGTTTTTTCAAATTAAAAATAAAATAAACAGTTTAAAATGAAATCACACATTATTATGAGTCATGATTACCACCAAACTAGGGCAAAACTGTCTGCTTTTTTACCATCTTTTTCTACATTAATCTAACTAGTTTTTATGATTTTGTTTCCAGGCCAACCAAAAACCAAAGACTGCTATTAAACTTATAAAGTTGGGAATATTAAATGTAAATCAATATCTTCAGTTGTTCAAAAGCTTATTTGCCTTTGGCGATGAGCTTTAAGTCAACACAAACTTTTGAGGTTTTGATTTTTTCTCTTTTTAACAGAAAATATGCAGGATTATTCAGAAGAACTTAAACATCACAGTCTGGTTACTAGACAGTGGAGTGTTATCTTCAAAAATCATTGGGAACGTAGGTGCATTTAAGACTACAGCTTTAACTAAAAATTGACTTTAAAATACTCAGTGCAGTGCATCCATGCACAACTAACTACTACTACTACAAGCAATTTTTTGGTTAAATTTAAAATAAAACATTTGTCTTTAAATTCATTCAACAGATGTAATTACAGTTGGTTAATTTTTCCATTAATTTTGATTCTTTATTAACTATTCAACCCTGTGTCCACTATAGAAATGGAAGAAAACTTACAAAATTTTAGCAACATGTACTAAAGATTTACTCAATTTTAATTATACACCTGAATATTTACAATGGTTAGACTCACAAGGTCTTTGTTGCTGTTGGAAATTGTGAGACAACCTTACCTGTCTATGTTGGATGGACCCTTGGAAATCATTTATCTTGTGTTCAAGATCATGGCGAATGGATTCACTTCTCTTCAGATCTTCCTGGAGTTTGCTGACTTGCCCAGCCAATCTCATCTTTTCCTGAACTCTGCACAAAAAAATGTTAGAAAGAACAAAAACAACCTAGCAGCAAAACCTGAAATAACGACCAGAGCATTTTGTACATGTCGTGCTTTAATGCCCCCAATATGCCATATAAGTTACACACACACACACACCAAACATTGATTGCATTATTTGAAATTTGGTAAACATCTGCTAAAAGCCTCAGCAAATATTTTTTGTTTCAGGAAAATCTTTATTTATGTGCTAAACACAAATTCGTAACCTTGTTCAGGTTAAATATGTCACAATAAGCAAACAGAAAATTCTTACTCTTTTGCATTTTCTTGAATGGTCTGCTTGAAAATTTCATTTTCTTCTTTCAGTTTCTTGACAACATCATTATTAGTGTTTGCACTTGCCACTTGAATCTGCCAAGAAACAGATAATTGTCACAACAAAAAAAACATTGCAAAGATTTACTGACCAACCAAACCGGTGATTAGCAACAGTTTTGTTTTTAACACCTACTCGACAAAAAAACGGCACAGATAATTAAATCAAAGGCATTCATGCAAGTCATAAAAGTCACCTGGTAATTATGAAAGCATTCATAAGGAAACTTTCTAAAGGAATGAATTCCAAAGCAAAAAAAACATGGTTTGCCCTCAAGGCATGACATGTAAATGAATCTGTTACCAAACAAAACAAGCAAAAAACTGAACAAAGCTGTGTAAAGATACCTGGATCTGTTGTTTATCCTTGACAAGCTTTTGTACTTGGTCTTGCAAGGTTTCACAAAGTTTTTTCTGGGTTTCAAGGTCACTTTCAAGTGTAAACAGCTTCGATTCATGATGGTTTTGCTCCGATTCGATTCTCTGAATTAAAAATTGCATGACTTCTCCTGGTGCTTTTACAGATTTTCGTTCAGCTTGCTAATCAGGTGTCTAAAGTACTTGTTTGTTATTTCTACTTTATACTGGACATAATTGCCCATTGGTGTATGTTTACAAACCCAATATTATGCATAGATTGCTTTGAATTAATATTTTAAATGATTGTTCTAAATTAATATTTTAAAAATATATTATTTGAAAATTACAGCTGTGAGCTCTTGAATCTTCTTGCGGCTAGAGATGGAATCTTTGTGGTTCTGCTGGTTCTCTGCATCCTTTGCTTGGAGTTTTTTCTTCATATCAACAAATTCTCCAATACACTAAAAAGCAATGGCATCATATGGTATCAAATGGAAAATGGTATCAATAGATTGTGAACTTCAGTAAGTAAAAATAAATGCATATGGTACTCACTGCAAAAAGTTCCGCGGAGCCAATTTTCATTTTCAAAACCTCAATTAGTTTTTTTGCAATCTTTTCATCAACAGAGGCCATCTGAATATATTCCACAACAGGATTTTCTGCAGTAAAATATTGGTTATGAAAAATGATCAACCGTTGGGGTCTGTATAATAAAACACAACGCACTCTTCACAAACACAATCACTGCACAATTGTTCTACTTCATCCACAAAGGTCACAAACACAGCTAAATATTGTGGTAGGCCATAACAACCTTCCTGTGGCTTCTCTTTCTTCTTTTTTGCTGCCGATTTTGGTTCTGGAACATCTTCGCTAAATGACACCTTGTGTTCGCGTGGTTTTTGTTGCTTCGCTTTTGGTGGGACGATGTGGCTTTCTGGTTTGGTAGTAGCTGTGGGTTCTGGTTGTTTGGCAGGGGCGACCCGTTGATTTTTGGGAGCCGGGGTGGATTTTTGCACAGTTGCTTGCACAGGCACAATCTTAATACAACGGTTTCATTTTGTAGGTAGATCAGCTACCAAACAAGCAATAAGATTTGCTTTAAAAACTTGTTTGACTGTGACAACATAACATGGCGTGAGCAGTAGTTTAAACAGTATTTTAGGATTTCGCTAAATTCACAAAAACTGAGGTCAGAACAAGTTTTTTTCAACATTGTTGACACACCATTGTTCTACAATGTTCAATGGACATAAAACCAGTTGAGGGTAATTACTATAACACTAGCTTATTATTATACCTTGGGAACAGCAGTTTCCTTTTTCTTTATAACAGGTGCAGCATCACTTTTGGGTTTTGGTTTTACTTTTTCTTGGCCCGGTGCTTCTTGCTTGGTTTGCTTAATTTGAACCTCGTGAATTGGGGAAACTCCCTCTATGGGGGCAGCTTTGCCATTCACAACTCCTTGCACTACGAAAAAACAATTGATTGTTGTATTATTATTGAAAGCATTATCTATTCATGTAATGCTTATGTATTTAACCCAAGAAAATCTTTAAAACTATACGCTTTAAAGGCAACAGTTTGAAACTAGATGCTAGCAAAGTTACAAAATATTAATTAAAACCACCATAACAAAAAAAACAAAAATAATTTTAATGCGATTATATTTTCGTCCAAAATAGTGCAAACAGAATGTTAAAAATACCTTTCTTCTTTTTTTGTTCAAACTTTTTCTTGTATTGCTGCCGCTTTTCCTTGTTCATTTGGGATCGCTTTTTGTCTTCTTCCTCCTTCTTTCGCTTTTGTTCAGCAACAACATCCTCAAAACTGGTTTCCTTCATACTGATATAAAAAAATAAGCAAATTTTAGTTTGACAATGAACATTTTCGTTAAGACAACACATTTCAATTTAATTTATTTTGCCCAGTGACTAAACTGCAAACAAACTATGTTTCCTCTGAAAGTGCATGACTATGCATTAAAAATGTTCAGTAAACAAAGTCAACAATTTTTCACCTGGCTATTACAGACATAATAAAACAAGGAAAACAAACTCAACAACATACCTAAAGAAAGAAACAGCAGCCATAATGAGACCACCAACAATAACAACAAGTCCAAATCCCACAATCGAAACAACTCCAGGCTCCGTAATCTCCATTTTGCTGATGTATTGATACAAATTTTCTTTTTTCAAGTATTAACAAATGTTCATTCCACCACTATTGCACTTTTAAACGTCAATTTAGCAAAATACCCTAAAAAACATGAATAATGGTTTGCATAGGCCAAAATCACAAAATATGCACAAATCCTACTGCACCAACCAATTACCAACATAGCGTTAGGTGCGCAAAAATCCTTTGGCTAACAAATCTTTTGCGTTTTGTTACCAGATTCAGCAAACTGTATGATGCGTCAATCCATATATACTCTAACGCAATTTCATTACGAACGCACGAAGCACTTTACTACAACGAACTTAAACTCTTCAATGATATACCCTCTACTGCGGCGCCATTGCCACGTATACAGGTCTCCCGCGAAGTCGCGTCCTTCTGCCACTTTTCGCTTTTGCCAGCCAATCGACCCCACCAGGAACGCGAGCGGCCGCAGACGCGACGTTCTATCAGCTGATGACTACGTCACATTGTTACGTCAACAATACAACAGGGAAGTGAAAAAAATTCAACACGTCGTTGCAGTCCCGGATGTGAATGCGTGACAGGGTTTTGGTTGTGGGTATTCACCCACCGAAGGAATTTGATTTCTCTTTTGCCGTTTTGGAAAATTTTGAAATTTATTACTTTTTTCTGGCAAAAACACCACTGTTTTAAGTTTGTGGATTGCTATTTTCACTGACTTAATATCAATTTCAAAATAATTTTGATTTTTAATTTTTTAATGTTTATTTTGGATGTTTAATTTAACAACTTTACCGCTCAATCAAAAATATTATAACTGATTGATATAAATGACTCTTGCATTTTTTTAATTGAAAAAAATATTTTTTTGATAAAACTTAGTCACAAATTGACCCCAGCAGTATAAAAAAATGCACATCGATTCATGAATCAATTCGTTTTTAGTTGTCACGTGACCGCAAGGCTTGTGTTTGCTGAGCTCGTGGTGTTTTCTTGCATTCGCAAGTGTTGAGAAGTTTTTCGCAGTCTATGTGCTGTAGTTTGCTTGTTTTTATGCAAAAATGGTGAAAATTTTTGTTGGTAACATTGCGGACGGCGTAACAAACGATGACATGCGGCAGCTGTTTGCCTCGCATGGAAAAGTCACAGAATGTGATGTCCTTGGGACATATGGATTCGTGCACATGGAAAATGAAATGGAGGCAGAAGACGCCATTAGGTTCGTGAGATTTAACATCAATTAACAAATTATGTGTATTTTGTAATAATAATAACAGCCATACAATAAGATGTAGCAAAATTGTCAAACACACACCAAAATTTTCTATTGTAACTGTAGGTTGGAAAAAAAACTTACAGATTTAGATTCTAGTTGCCTAGTGAATAATTGTGGAACTAAAGTCTGACGGGCAGTGTCTTGCCTTTGTGTTTTTTTTCTTACAAATCTTTTTTTTCAGTAAACTGGACAAACACAATTTGAAAGGGAATCCAATAAATGTGGAGAAGAGCAAAGGAGGAGGAGGTGGTGGGAGAGGAGCAGGAGGAGGGATGTTTAGAGGAGGAAGGTGAGCGTTGTGGTTTTGCCAATTGAAATTCGCCAAAAATCTACCCAGACTATCGTTTAAAACATTTTTTGCTAACATTGCGAGTATTGTGTCGGTCGCTTCTTAGGTGACCATTGTATAAATTGTGTTTTGATAGATGAAATTTATTATCCGCTACTGCATATGATCATTCAGTGGGTCTAGATTTTAAATGACAGATTTATACGCTTTTACAGGATTAAATGCATCAAGGCATTTTATTGCTTGAATGACCATAAAATAAACATAATTTAACTGCATAATATCAGGCGAAAATCGTTTTTGGCTGACTCTGTGCATTTGTTAACTGACCAAGTCATGCCCCAGATCTGGCCATGGATAATAATTCAGCTCTAAATATTTTGTTTTTGTATGAACACCATTTTTTGCCTAAAACGCTTTTAGAGGCATGATGCGCGGATCTATGAGAGGTGGATCGGCAGGTTTTGGGGGTGGCTTTCATCACCCCCTTCATGAAAACTCTGCGACGGCAAAATCAGCGCGACGCTCTGGGTGCACTAAACTGCATATCGCAAACCTTCCCGAGAACATTCGCTCCATGGAATTGCGACAGTTGTTTGAGCGCTACGGTTATGTTGCGGAGTGTGATGTGGTGGAGGATAGAAAAATAGCATTTGTTCATATTGAGGATTCAGCAACTGATGCTGCAATTCAGGGACTGAATGGCTACAACTTTAAAGGGGTACCTTTAAAAGTCCAACGATCAAAAAATCAGAACCATCCTGGCAACGAAAGGGGTAGTGGTCCAATGAGGGGGTCTTCAAGGGGTGGAATGATTCCAACCATTCAAGGTCGTGGTAGGGGCGGTATGTTTGGCCATGGTTCTCCTGGTTCCATGTCCCGCAATCCTGGGTTTGGTAGCGAATTTAGAAGTGAACGCCCCCCGCCTGCTGCTGAAAGATATGGTTCAAACGGTGACTCCAGCTTTGGCGAGCACAATCTTCCCCCACCAGCTAAAGATAGAATGGAATTGCTCGATTTACTTGATCGCAGGCGACGGTTAGAAGCTCTTGACCCATATGAGAGAAGGCTTATTGCATGTCCTGATCCGTTTAATCTTCCTCCCCCTCCACCTGAATATTTGCGCTTACTTCGTGAGCGAGCATTGGTAAAAGCGAGGTTGCCTTTGCCCCCCACTTCAAATAATCTGTCCCGCACTTTGCCCACAGCGGGCTCTGCCACAACATCAAGTGCATTAACGAGGGCGATTATGGCTCGCCGTGCAGCAGCTTCCTCACTCAAAGATAAATTACAAAGTGGTGTGTATGATCCATACGGTGCTGTAACTGCACCTAAACCGGTTGCACCTCCCATGAAATATGAAAGTGGCTATGTCACCCGTACTGCTGATTATTAAGAAGATCATAAACATTTGTGTAATTATGAGTTCGTTTCATATGATCTCGGTCCCTTTGTAAATATGTTTTGTTGTTAACTGTTTATTAATTGCGAAAAACATAACAGTTCAGTTTGCCAGTGCTTGTGTCTCTGCTAACTTTGGCGCTGGGAATATTTTTTATAAATTCCACCACCCCTGTAAATACCTTGCTTTTTGGAAGAAAAAAACATTTGTAATGTAGTGTATGTGCGATAACGTCACAATGTTTTCCTACACGGCAAGTGGCATGCGTTATCAGAAAGAACACGATCTTGTATGTGTATGCGACGCGAACCACGGACGGAAGCGACGGTCGAACTGCGAAAGTGGCAAGGTGATTTTTCACATTCTACAAGTTTTTTACTGAACATGTTCGGGGATGAGACACATGCGTAAAAAATTGTTTGTCAGGTATATGCAAAATCGACCTGCGGTTGAGGTTAATTTGCAAAATTAAGCGGCTGTAGACACGGAACACCCACTCGTCATAAATAAAATGTGTCCCATCCCTTTGTGATTTTATATGCCATCGCTTTGCGTCTACTATTATGCCAGATTGCGCAAAAGTGTTTTTGCTGGAGTTTGACTGCTTAAAAACTATCTACGCAACCAGTGAATTTTCTTGCACAAATACCGGCCTGCTAACCGACTGCAGTAAAAATAACAGTTCACACGTTTCTAATTATTGTTCTTTGTTGAACAGATGCATCGAATTATGCACAGTCTCTGGATAACCAGTGCAACTGCATCAAAACCCAGGTAAATTCCTTGCGACAGTTCAAATGCACAGTGTTCATTTTGTTTTCAACGGTTTATTGATTTTGCAGTGAATCAACCTCAAAGGAAGAAGGCTGTGGGAATAAACCATACAGAAGTTTTCTGCTTAGATCGAGGGCAGACTGGACATTCCTGAAAAAACAACATTTGTATTGTTGATTGCTTGGCAACAAGCGAGTCAGCTTCCATAACGTGTAACGTTTTGGGTAAGTTAGGCATTTTCGACGTTATGTTAAATGAAAAAGGTAAAATGCTGTTTTCCAGGTGGCCCTTCTTTACTGTGGTTTAGCTTCTGAACTTGTATAATCTTACATGCGCAAATATAACGTTAAGCTGTTCAAAACCAACCTATGGACTGACTTTCCTGGGGCTTACAGGTTTACTGGAGAAAACTTATTAGTGAGCATTGCTTTGCCTTCTCATAGCAGGATTTATTTGTGTTTCAGAAACTTACGGTCCGGTGTATTTGAGTTGGTCATTGATGCAGATGAATTTCTTGTCTTTCAGCATTTCTTTCGCCGCCGCTGCGTCCGTTTGTGAAAACTTGTTCGTTACTGCAAAGTACCCTACGTCTCCGTCAACAACCTACACGACAAATTGTGTTACCGCGTCTGATTAAAACTTTTTATCAACACCATGCTTTTATTCATCTGTTTCAGCAAGGAGCGTGGCATTTCTAAAAAGCTTGACAAACAGAATTAAATTTCCTCCAATACAACATTGCAATCATCGAGACTTCCTCGTGTCCTCCAAAACGGCAATGGTTGAGGTACATAGTCCGAACGTCCGAATTCTATCATATTAGGACTTCACTTATTCAGTCTTCCGCCCATTCAACGTAAAAACAAACCAGCTTGCCTGGTGTGGTAATTCCTTTTGGCAAATGATGTAGCCATAATACGCTAGAGGGAATTGCATGTCGTCGGGTTGTCTGAACCGATGTGAAGATGTGCTATGGAAGAGGCGAACAAACTTGCGTTGAAGTTCTTTCATCGTTGATCTAAAATAGTTGCGGTGATTGTGGTCAGAAATGAAAAGTATTTGTTACAAATCTTCCACTCCTCGGTGCTTGAAGCACACCCCGGTCATTAACAGGCCTTATAAGATGGGACCTAAAGGACAGTTTGAACAAATGTTCACATATATAGGCATAGGTACAATAGGGTGTTTTTAATGCTATTGCGTTGAGGTGAAAACAGGTAAATAACAACATTACCTTTTTCGTTCACTGTGTCCACAAAGTACTAGAGGGCCCAATGGGTTTGTAGCGCCTTAAATACTTTTTCCTGCCGCCATGGTCATCAATACAACGCGACAAAAGCCCCCCTTTTTAGGGTGTAGAAGTTTTCTTTTACATCGCTACTGCTGGCGACCTTGTTAACTGAAACAACGCTACCACCTGCTCATAGCAATACCGAAAGGCGACCGAGTATTTATCCCTGCAACTAGCAGAAAGGAAGCGTTTCGACTTACTTATTGACCATGTAAGGTAGGTGAGATATTTTGCGAGTGAGATCTGTGTTGTAGACAGCTTTGTACAAATGCGAGACGAAGTGCAATGAACCTGTGTACACGTCACCACGGTGTGCTGACCTGCATGCAGAGTGTCTGATTGCGATTGTACCATGGTATACCCACCCCTGGGCTACAAAGCATACATACGAAATCGGTGTGGGGATTCAGCAAATACTATCGACTTTGGTTTTTTCTGCTCAATAAAGTAAGCAACGGTTTAATTCTATGTAGGATACGGTCCGATTCTCACACAAACTCTTTGATCCGTCCACCGCCGAAGGCCTCAACTTTTCCTGTGGAGTGCTGCTTCTTATACTTGGTGATTTCCCCATTTACATGTATTTTAACCCGTCCGTCACTTGTGAAGAAATCGTCAATGGTTATCTGGAAAAGGGAACCGTTATTCGGCATTTACATTCAATTAATTTTAGGCTTTACGCTTGTACAGCTCACAATTCTCTATACCTAACTTTTTTCTTGAGCGTTTGATCGCACATGGCTGCTAAAAAGCACACTTCAGTCGTGCAACGTTATGCATGGAACGCATGCAAGAAGCGTTTCACATAAACAAACAACAAGGCGTTGATCCCGCGTTCACATTAATTGTTACTTGGTTGCGCAATTACCGGGGATCCCAGAATGAAATCATCGTTGAGGTAGAGAAAATTTTCGCTTAGCTCAGCAATTTTGTGCAGGTGAACTTCTATAGCTGGAGAGCTGAAAGTGGGCAGGTGCGTCAGGTCTTCAAATATCTCGGAATGTTCGACCTGCCGAACATAAGCGTAAAATTTGCATAAAAATTTTGTTTCTATATTGCTGTGATAATTCCTATTTCTTCCGACAAAATCAACAAAAAGACTACAATTAGATTCGACGTTGGGTAGAGTAAAAATGGTTAGCACTGTTTTTGGAGTTGGAAGAATACTTCTGCAATACGTTTCCTATAATGACTCGGAAGAAAATTTGCTCGTTTTTGTGGTATCCGGCAATAACTGTTTTACTGGTCCCTCTTCTCACCATGTTAATTTTCGGGTGGTTTGTGTTCAACCAATATGGAGTCTGTCCGTTCGTAACGACAAAAATCTTTCGAACCCAAGGAGCGTTTTTCTCCAAGGATCGCAGAGATATCCTGAACGACGAAAGAGCGAGGGCAAATCAAAAACAGTATGACAAAACTTTTTTATGGGAACTAAACTTCAAATTTTAAGATACTCCAGGTAAATGAAAAGTTTTGCAAAATACAAATGTTTGATTTACTTAAACTCATCGTTGTCATGATAACGATTTTCTTCTGCTGCCACCACTTGGTGCTCGTATTCATGGCGGTATTTTGAAATCGATCGCTTGAAGTCTTCTTCGGAACCGTTCACCTGCGGTACATGTGAAAGTACCATATTCTTAAAATACCCTAGACTATAAGTTGGGCAGATCACTGAACAAATTCTGGGCTAAGGTAAATGAATAAAGGCATGTGAACCTCTTTCCAGGACTATTTATGTTTAGCCGATTGGAAACACCGTGCCCATGCCCTTGTCGAGAAAAACAGTACAGCTTGTGGTGCAAACCTCTATAACATAATTGCTACGATTTGAATTATCAAACACTTACCCACGTATAAACCACATCAATCTCATCCGATTTTGGATCAACGTTACGAAAGAATGCGAATATTTCTACTGCCTGGAAACATGGTTCCGATATAACGAAAGAAAAGTTCTCCAAGGAAGTTACGGTTTACGCCAATATAAGCATTGTAACGTTAATCAAATACAACACGTCAATGTCAGCGCATTTTTCAAGTAACTATACATGTTAACTTGTCAAATAGAAAATTGCAGCTTGAAACTCCCGACTTATATGCTTGTTTAACCAGGTCAAAGTAGGTCACATTCCTACCCGACTCGTCTTTACAACTTACCTTTCCC
>QXVZ01014000.1:0-12336 GCA_008931825.1 Phallusia fumigata | reverse complement strand
GTCTTGTGTGAGAAGTTGAGTTATTTTCCAAACTTCTTCTCAGGTTCTTGTTACAGAATGACCGGGTGCTGCTCGTTTTGCGGTGATTGTTACAAACTCCATTCGAGCTGAAACATTTTACTTTAATGATAAACACTTTATACTTCAAAATACAAAATAAAATATTCTTCTAAAAGTCCAAATACCAATAGAAGAAAATGTGCAAGGCCGAAAATGGTTTTCTGGTTTAGTTACAAATTCCATACTTTGAGCTTACACAATTTTAAACATAACCGCACAGAAGTGGTTGTGAAGTTAAAGATGTGTTACCTGACATGTTTGACATTGTTGTGAGTCTTGGTGTTTTGAGCATGTGGCAAGTGATGAGACATTCCGTTACGCTGAAATAAAAGAATGAATCATTAAAACTTTGATAGAGTTTAGTTCAAAACCCATAGATAGTTTCACAGTGATGAAAACAGTGATTCACAGTGATAGTTGTTTGAACTTGTTGTAATGAGATTTGTAATTGTTTTAAACATTTGGTTTTTCTGCAACCTTAACTGATTTAATCTCGATGTCAGACTTATACGTTACGCATGCAAAGTTTGTTTGGTGTTGAATTAGCATTTACACANATTCCGTTACGCTGAAATAAAAGAATGAATCATTAAAACTTTGATAGAGTTTAGTTTCAAACCCATAGATAGTTTCACAGTGATGAAAAACATGTTTGTTTGAACTTGTTGTAATGAGATTTGTAATTGTTTTAAACATAGGGTTTTTCTGCAACCTCGACTGATTTCGTCTCGATGTCAGACTTATACGTCATTACGCATGCAAATTTTGTTTGGTGTTGAATTAGCATTTACACAGTTCAACATAAAACAAAAACTTGAAAACATCTAACCCATTGAGCTTGCAGGGGTCTATGTCCGTTCGTTACAAATCCGTTTGTGTGGGTTGGTGCTTTGGAAGGCACGGTCAATTCGGCAGAAACGTAAATCGTCGATTCGTAACGGTTGGATGACCTGAGAAAATAGGGGATATCGCACAACAAAACAAGTTTGCACAACATTACTTGTAATTATTCCAGATTATAACTATATTTACCTTGATGCCGAGTGATGACCGTTGCAGTGTCGCAAGTTGGTCGCAGACTTCTTGCACCAATCACATTTCAGCCTTTCAAACATATCATTTCTAAACATCGATATTTATGTAATCATCAGTTTAAGTTTGAAAATCGAAAAACATTTCATGAGCTTTTGTTTTCATTATTTTGCCCCAACACATGAGAGCAATGCAAGAACATTCGTCATGTGATTAAACTTGCAGGTGTTTAAAACAAAACAAAATTTTTGACGTCAAACCACTTTTAGAAAGTAAACATTGAACAAACCTGCAGAAGAACAAGAATAAAAGTCCAATGAGCAGAAGGAAAACAACAGATATTAGAACCCCGACAATTATTGCAGTAGTGTTGTCGGAAACAGGTGGAGAAGTTGGGGGCACCGCTGCAAAATAACATAGAGGATTGTTTGAAAGTTTTGACAAACTGATTTAAGTTTCCCACTTGTTTTCTGGCATGTATCCGACGCACTTTCCACTGACAAGGTTTTATTCTTGAATGTTCCAGCTCCTCTGCTGTTGACTCCCGCTATTTGCATCAGGCATTTCGCTTCCACAGGGAGGCAGTGAATCAGAAAACTTTCTTGTTCAGCTGAAATCAAGTTAGAATTGGTAGAAGTCAGTTGATCTACTGGGTGAGACCTGCTTGAGTTCCCTGCTCACCTGGCAAATGTGTTGCTTCAGATTTCACAATCTCTCCATCCTTGGTGCATTTGTATTTGAGCAAATATTTTTGGATTTTTGTTGTTTGGATTGGTGCGATCCAAGAAAGCTGAATCATCTGTCCATCTGTTGTTGCAACAAAATTCTCCGGGGAATTCGAGAATGCTGGACAAGAAAAAACTGATGCAAAAAACCTACTCGAAATACGAAGTTAGAAAAGACAACGAAAAATATTGAGAAACTGTCTTCGGGGTGATTGCCACTATTCCAAATCCATTTCAGGAAAATCCTGGAAATGTGTGATTTGACATTTTGCAGCATGTCACAATCATGCATGCGGCCAACTAACCATGCAATGTCCACACAGCGACTGTGGAGGTTGAAAACGGGGTCACGATTCTTCCTGCAACACTTCGCAAAAATACAGCACGAACTGAAATTTCATACAAAGTTCCTGATCGCAAACCACTGATCACAACGTTGTCATTTGTGCTGCAAAAATATGTTGTCAGATACAATTGAATGGAAATACAAAACACAATCTATGTTTTGTAGGATAAAGTTCCAGTCAATCCAATCAAACTATAATTTATATCCTGTCAAAAAAGTTGCCTGTGTAATTGCAGACAGATTTATTAAAACTCAACTATGTCTTTTATGCCAACACATTTTCTTCACATTTAAGGATCACATACTTCCAAGAGTTAACTAGAGAGGTGGTGTTCTCGATATTTTCATTCCACATACACTACCACCTCAAAATGATGTTCTCCACATATACCCTTTTCTTTGTTACATTGGATATATTCTCATGATTGTTTCTGCTAGCATAAACATATGGGTCCCCACACAAAGGCAATTTCTGGATAGTAGTGATGTTTTACAACATGATCGATTTAAAAGTCAGTTTTACAAATTTAAACAAAAAGTAAAGATTTCCACTTATAATTTAACTAAATCATTTCCTACATCATGTCAATTTCAATCTCAATGTCAAACGCATGCAGTGACCTTTGGCTGAGCCGTAGCAAACCTCAAGCTCTAAACGACCCTTTCCAACGCGGTTTCAACAATGCGCTTTAAATCCAACAACAACATTGTGCTTTTTGACCAACCAAATATATATGCTACTGTACAAGAGAGTGCAACTGTAAATGAGAGCAAAGTTATTGTAAGGTATCATCTTTTGCAGCGTTATTAAGCAAACGCATTGTAGTTAACCCTACACTATCACGTAAAGCAGTGGTGTAGTATAAACTGCTGGGATTGGCCTGTCATAAAAATGATAATCTCTTTATACATGTTGGGAGGTGTTGCGTGTACGAATGAATAAATAAATTGCTGTGCTGCACTCTCTTCTACATCGCAAAACAGCAAACGTATTGAGGTCATCACCGCTTAAGTATAATCAGCGAAACAGCCGCCATGCTGCACCCTATAAACGCCTGTTTCTGTGTGAAATGGCAGCCTGTTACCAACTGCTGAGTGTTGCGTCGCTTGTGTCGTAAACTCGTCAATCACTCCCTCGCGTCAGGTCGTTCAGCATTTGGGGGAAAACAGTCAGCGTTTAAACACGTATTTGCAGTTGCAAGTGTAAATACTTGACCGATCATGCTAAAATTTTAAACAACCAATAAAAAGCACCCTACATATGTACATTTTAAATTTCAATACATTTGGATTAGTATGTATGAAGCAAAGGGCATGTAAACAAAAAACTGAATACTTGGGGTTTAAAAGGTAAAAAATTGGTGAATCCAAATTAAAGTCCCAAAATACTTTAAAATAGTTTACATTGCATTAACCATCAAAATAGAAAACTATTAGATAACTTACTTTGTTAAATATTGCTGTTTTAAACATTTCACATTTTGGGGGCCTGTGGGTGAACCGATGGGTGAATTGGGGTGAAAAGTTGACAGTGCACAACTTCAGATACCCATCTATCATATGTGAAAATTTAGAAGTTTGAACAATTCCTTCTTGGTCAAAACGTAGGAACAAACTTGCATTAGACAGAAAAAAAACAGAGTAAAAACACCCCGTGTCCCCTTCATGGAAGGGGACCCATAAATATATTCAAACAAAGTTGCAGGTCTTGTGCGAAACTATTAAAATGAAATTTTGGTTGATTTTTTTCGCTGAAATATTTCGAAAATACTGAACAAACATTTTGTCCTCAACTCAAATATATTGTCAGTTATTACCTGTTAATAAAGCTTTCACCATCGACTTGCGAAACATATTTCACTTGATAATATTTAATAGGTTGGTCAGGAAACCAATCAGAACTGAATTTCCAATCAACCTCAATCGCGTCGGTCCCAAGAACTTTTGATGAATTGATTTTCGGGGCAGAAATATCAGGTTCAGCTTTAATTTGACCAAAGATTTAAAGGTTAAAATTTGACCAAAGATTTAAAGTTTGAACTTTCGTGACAACAATATTTGTGGCGAAATTTGTCTGATATCAACTGCTTTGCATGCAACAATTTTTTACACACTTCTCTTTTACACAAGTTATGAGTAAATATACATTTTTACCACTTTATACAATGATAATATTTAGGTGAAAAATGAATTGGACGTTTTTAACAATTTCAAATTGTTTGCTGATACATTGCAAAAAAAAACAAATTTAATAAAACCAACCTCCAGGAAAGATTGCCGTGGAAACATTAAGACAAGTAAAATTCGATGATTTGTATGACAACAGTGTAATCTTGTACATCACCGAGCGATCTGAAACACAATGTAATGAGTAAACTGAAGTAATGTGCTATGGTTTCATGTGTGTGGGGGTCACTTACCTAAACCTGCGATGGAGCAGCTTCGAGAATTTCCTGTGATATTTTTGCTGACATTCAACTTTTTATCATAAACATCATAAACAAGCAACCGAAATTTCACAGCAGAAGTAAGTGGGGAAATTACCCATTTCACCAATAGATTTCCCGATGATTTGTTTTTGAATTCAGCTCGAATGCTGAATTGTTGGGAAACTAAAACATAAAAAGTTATAAATCAAGAGAGGTGGCATTCTCCATGTTTTCATTCCTCTTACACTACCACTTCAAAATGATGTTCTCCACATATACCATTTTCTTTATTACATTGCATATGTATTTAATACTTGTTTTCTAATTCCTTTGGCATAATGTGACATAATTATTTCTGCTAGCATAAACATAAGGGTCCCCACACACAACAGCTGTATTTTGTCTGTCATAAGGAAATGATAATCTCTTTATACATGCATACATGTTGGGAAGTGTTGCGTGTACAATACATACAACCATGTAGTAATGAACTATACTGCGACATTGCAGAACTAAAAATAAGTAAACTAGAAGGGTGGCTTTCACCATATTGCCATTCCATGTACACTATTACTCAACTTAAAAATGCATATATATTCACCATGTAATTTCAATTGGGTCCCATAGTTACTTAAGGANACCATATTGCCATTCCATGTACACTATTACTCAACTTAAAAATGCATATATATTCACCATGTCATTTCACATTGGGTCCCATAGTTACTTAAGCTTTTTATGACGTGATTGTTTCTGCAGGCATAAATGCATGGGAACTCACACATGCAAAGTTGTGGAATAACTGTGGGGTAATAATATAAGTAACTATGATCCAACCTGACATGTTATACAAACTGTCTATATTTCATCTAATTCAAACACTTTTTATTAATTTGACCCATTAAAGGGGTTTCATGCGATATATGGATGAAACACATCAATTACCGCACCACAATGACATGTTATACATACTGTTCAAATTTCATCTAATTCAGAGAATGTTTAACAATTTGACCCATTTTAGGGGGCTAGTGGAGTAACTTCTGGGGCTATAGGGTAAAACACATCAAATAGGGGGGGGGGGGGGGATGTTATACAAACTGTCAAAATTTTATCCAATTCGCAGATTGTTTAACCATTTACCCCATTTTTAGGGGCTAATGGGGTAACTGCGGGGCTATAGCGAAAAAACATCAAATATTGCACCACAATGACATGTCATACAAACTGCCAAAATTTTATTTCATTCGAAGATCATCAGTAATTTGACCCTTTTTACGGGGCTAGCGGGGTAACCACTGGGGCTAAACTAAACCTATGACACATCACATTGACCATATCTACCAGCTGTGAAAGTTCATCCAAATCCATCAAACATTTCAGGGGAAAAGTGCATGGACAAGCTGCAGGGGAGAAAAAAAAAGAAAAAAACAAAAAAACAGAGTGAAAACAGTATGTGTCCCCTTTCAGGAAGGGGACCCATAATTACTGTGCCGCAATGTATTCTATATCACAAAACAGCAAACATATTGAGGTCATCACCGCCTAATTTTAATCAGCGAAACGCCCGCCTTGCTGTATGTAATAAACTCCCGTTTATGTGTGAAGTAGCAGCCTGTTACCAACAGCCAATCATTCCCTTATGTCAGATCGTTTTGCAGTTGGGCCAAAACAGTCAGCGTTTAAACACGTATTTGGGTAAATACTTGACCAATCAGGTTAAAATTTTAAACAACTAATGACAAGCACCCTACATATGTACATTCTAAATTTCCATACATTCGGATTTGTATGTTTGAAGTAAAGGGCATGTAAACAACAAAAAGGAATATTTGGGATTAAAAAGATAAAAAATGGCTCACAAAATATATTGCATTGTGTAAACTATTAAAATTGGAAACTTCTAGGTGACTTACTATGTTAAATATTGCCATTATCAAAATTCCACGTTTTGGGGGCCTGTGGGAGAAATGATGAGTGAACTGGGGTAAAAAGTTGTCAGTGCACAATTTTAGATACCCCTCTATATCACGTGTGAAAATTTAAAGAAATTTGAACAACTCGTTGATGACCAAAATTTGGGAAAACCCACTTGCAAGATTTGGAAGTTTAGGATAAAGAACATCAAAGTGATTTTAAAAGTATGCAACCTTAATCAGATTAAGTTACAATTTAAAATAAATCACAAAAAATGTGAAAATTGTAACACATGCAACAGGGAAAAACAAAAACATCTCATAATCAGCAACATCCACTTACTTGGGTCACATTCCACATGTTGGGGGATTCTGGATGTTTTGATCGCTTCCTTCAGCCCCACATCACCCCCGTTCTTACCCAGGAAACAGCCCAACCTAGTGGCAGGAAGTACGCTCACATGATACTCCTTGTCAGGTTTCAAGGATCGGAGATGGGCAAACAAAAACTCTGACTTCCTCATCTGTTCGGTAACTTGGACTGTTATAAACTTGGTCACAGGTACATCAAGTTCGGAGTATTCCACCTGGAAGCAGAAATTTAGTTTCACGTCATATTTCAAGCAGAATCAGCATTCAGCATTACTTAGTTCTTCTGCCAAAAACAAACAAAATACAAAATTTAAATGTTGATGTCTATGTTTTCTAAAAATACTTATTTGTGTCAATCGTTTCAAACTTTGCATTCCCTGCTCAAGTCTGTCAGTGCGAAAGTTTTTAAGTGGTTTTCAACATGATCGACATTGTTACTTTGTAATATATGATCCTTCCACAACTCTCAGGGCCGGTCAGAGAAATCCACGAAATGACAAGTTCGGTCGGGCCAAGCACCACCACTCCATCACGCTTCATCGCATACGTTTTGGGAACTGAAAGTAAAAACTACTTTGAAAATTTCTCAGTGGAGGCAAATGGAAAATGGGTCCGATTACATGCGTCAATTTATTCAATTACAATTTGAATAGTCAATGCTGATATTCAAAGCATCTGTTCGCGAATATGAATACTTGCGTGAACTCATTCGAATACTATTCGAATAGTTGATATTGAAATTGGAACAAAGTATTCAAGAACATGAATATTCACATGAATTTATTCAAATACNTTAGAATATCCAAAACAAGGTATCCAAAACAGATGATGCCATTGTCAACGCATTCCATCGAAAAAACCATGCTTATCTTGTTTAGAACAATATGGGTATCATATAATAACAAGGGAGTTCATACTACAACAAAAACAAGTCACAGATTCAGCAAGAAAATTGTACCTGATTTTTCCCCAAATGCTAAAGCACCAAGTTATTGTTTATTAACACACAAACAAAGATCATTGTAGATACATTGCACGATATTAAAATGTTCACTGCCACGGTACATTGATATGATCTGCTTATATTTGCCAAAAGGGGGTTTCGTTGACTTTCTTGTGTCAGAAAGCTGAAATTTTTTGTGTGGTAGGACATAATGTACATAATAAGTGTAATTATACTGAAAAAACAAAATACGAGAAATATTGTAGATGTCATATCTATTGCCAACTGCATTGTCTACTTATCACAAACCAACAAAAAATGCTTAAGTAAAGTTTGACACACAGTAACACATGCAACCGAGTGCAAGTTTAGAAACATTCCCAATTTCATTGTGACTTACTAAGTATCTGGCAATAACAATAGAATTTTCAATAAATATGCTAATTATGAGTTATCTTGTACCAATATAAAAACAGTTAAATAAGGGTTTGATGGACAGTAACAATCTTTAGGGCAACTATAAAAACTTTCTCACTGCTTCAATCCTGCAGCATCACCCAATCATGCTGCAGTCTGATGCAACAGCCATTGTTACCTAATAGCACCAACTTTCTCAATTAATGTTTTGTGTTTTGGGGGGACAATTTGTTGCTTGGTTCAGTGTATTTTTATCCAGTTTAGAAAAATAAACAAGACTAATGAAGAAAACATCAACAAATGATCAAGGAAGTATAATTTTCTTTTGCTTGATATATAGATGTTTTACTTCATATATTTCCTGGCAGGTACCATGATACGAGTAAACCCCCATATCTGGTGTAGCCCCAACAGGCTAACAACGTTCATTCTTTTAAAGCGTGTTACGATTTAATTGATCAACTACGAGTATACTCATAGCTGACAATATGAGCTACAATCTAGGAGGTAACTCAGATGTGGCATTAAACATGTTTTTCCCCAAATGCTAAACGACCAGACGCGAGGGAGTGATGGACGAGATCATTGCCGCCCACTTAACGGGGAGACCGGGAGGCGCCGCCTCCCCGTGTTTTTGAGGTTTAGTTAATCCAATCCCGCAATAAAAACTTTTACGTTGGTCCATTCGATTTTAAGCTCATGTTCCATGTTCCAACTTTGTCTCACCAGCATATTTTTTGCAAATACAGCGGCTCACAAACACGTAGCGTCATCAACTTAAACCCCAGTGTTAACTTTTACATGTTTACATTCGCATGTAACAAAAGCACAACGATACGAGAAAGGTTTGTCAACAACAAACGAAAACATTATCNAAAATACAACAAATTCACTTAATTTCTCTACTTGTAATCACAATAACTTGCCGCTATTGAGCCAAACATATGTAACTGGGTTGGAGCTTGATGCCAAACATTCCAGAATCATCTCAGATCCTTCCTCCACTTCGACTTTTTTTGAAACATAGACCCAAGTGAAATTGTGAGGACCAACTAAAGACAAATTGTTCCAGGTTGTTGTTGTTTGTTGTCTTCCAACTGGTCTCTTACAATCCACAGGTTGAACCACAAACAAATTCAAAAAAGTTTCAGAACTTACCTCTGTGGTGGACAGTGAGGGAGAATTGTTGACTAGCAGCAGAAAGAGGTGAAATATGACAAGAATATGAGCCAGAGTCAGAGGTCTGAACATTGAGGATTTGTAGCACTCCAGGTAAAACGAGATACCTGCAACCAATACATGGTATAATACTTTCTGTACACTGATAATCCCTGCAGACACACAAACCAATGAATAAAACTAGAGAGGTGGCGTTCTCCATATTTTCATTCCACATACACTCCCACCCACTGGTGCCCACTTATGGGGAGGCCGGGAGGCGCCGCCTCCCCGTGTTTTTTGAGGTTTACTTAATCCAATCCCGCAATAAAAACTTTTACGTTGGTCCATTCGATTTTAAGCTCATGTTCCATGTTCCAACTTTGTCTCACCAGCATATTTTATGCAAATACAGCGGNTCCAACTTTGTCTCACCAGCATATTTTATGCAAATACAGCGGCTCACAAACACGTAGCGTCATCAACTTGAACTCCAGTGTAAACTTTTACATGTTCACATTCGCATGCAACAAAAGCACACTGGAAGGTTTGTCAACAACAAACGAAAACGTTATCGACTAGTGCTCGCTCTATTTTTATCTGTTATTTACGAAATTATATCGTTTATTGAAAGAGTGAAAACCCAAATTGTTTTACGTTGGTCGGGTTGAACACCTGATAAGCCCGCCACCCAGACAACGCTTTGCAACAGAAATATATTCTTATGTTGCCTTGCAGTGGCGCAATCCTTGGTATAGATGATCACTATTGTGAGAACATTACTGTGATTACAAATAACGTTAACTACCGATTATGATGGTCTGTAATTCATGCAGTCATGCACTGTAATGCGCATTAGGTGTCATTTGCTCCTACCCGCACTGAGCTAAGTCAGGTATGTAGACAAAATCTGGCATTATATTTTTCTAGCGAGTGTTACCAACGTTTATTACGACACTACAAGTTTAGAAAAGGAACACATTGTTACCCGTGTGTTTGCTAAAGCACAAGTTCTGTTTGTAGACAACTCACAAGGAGAAGACGCATTTTGAGCGTATTTTGTTCAAACGTCACGTAGGTTAAAAGGCCAATCAGGTTTGTATACAACGCTATTCTTACGGTTTAAGCGTTATATTGTGTTCTGGATGCCACAACTAAACAGCCATTTGCAAACAGCTTTTAGCAAAATTTGTTCAGCTGTTGAAAATGTATGTGTGCATTTTCCCACTGTGTGATGTAATGCAATGATTCTTTGTTACGTCACAGTGCACTTTTTTGAGTAAGAAAGTGGTATAAAACAGACGAGTAGAAAGGCACAACTTTATACAGATGGGTTCTTCACTATCTTCAAGGAAACATCGCACATTGGCAAAGCATTGCGACAGACGAATTTATGTTTTTGCTACTAAAGAACGTAAATAAGTTCTGCTTCCCCGCCGATTTTAGAAAGTGGGCGCATATGCTACCACCCAAAATTGATGTTTCCAACATGTACTATTTCCCTTTGTTATGTTGGATATATATTCAATGTCGGCATAACATTGGGTCCCAAATACCCTTGGTATTTTATAACATGATAGTTTCTGCTAGCATAAACATATGGGTCCACACACACATGCAGTTTCTGAATAGTAGCATTGGGGTAGGATGTGATCAGTTTAAAAATCGGTTGGAAAACAAATAGTAAAGATTTCCACATATATTCTAAAAAATCATTTTTTACATGATGCCAATTAGAATCTTACTGTAAACAGAATAATTTAAACCCCACAGCCCCACAAGAAATAGTTTGACCTACAGTGACCTTTAGCCGAGCCGCAACAAACTCCTAACGAATCTCTTCAGCGCGGTTTCGGTAATGTAACGCTATAAATTCAACAACAACAACATTACGCTTCTTGACCAACTAACCATGCGCTTACGTGCTTTTGTACAACAGAGTAGAAAGCAAAGTTATTGTAATGTATCACCTTTACAATGTTATCCAGCAGACATATTTCTTTACGCTACGCAATCACCGGTACCAGTGATGTAATATAAACAACTGAGCTTCGTCCGTCATAAAACAAGACAATTAAAATGAAACTCCCGCCAGGCCACACCCTATGAATGCCCGTTATGTGTGAAGTAGCAGCCTGTGACCAACCGCTGAGCATTAGCTGTTCAAAAAATGTTACGTTTTGGGGGCCTGTGGGTAAACCTAAGGGTGAACAGTGGTAAACAATTGTCAGTGCACAACTTCAGATGCCCATCTATCACGTGTAAAAATTTGAAGAAATTTGAATGACTCTTTCTTGACCAAAATGTGGAAACAAACTCGCGCTAGACAGATAAAAAGAAAAACAGAGTAAAAACAATATGCTTGCATGTTACCTTTTGTCTTGAGGTAGTGAGTGTTTGTTTTGTTGCCATGCATAGGCTGGAGGTGTAGGGTAGGAGAAACGTATACAATCGCCTTCACTTATGCTGACGGTAACACTGTCCGAAGCGGAGCCTGCAAAACATGAGCAACACAACATTATGTCNTATCCCTTGCGGCTATGGAGTCAATCGAAACGGATAACACACCACCATGACCATATCTACCGGATGGGAAAGTTTCATTTAAATCTACCAAACATTTTACAACAAAACAGCATGGACAAGCTGCATGGCAGAAAAAAACAAAAAAAAACAAAACAATATGTGTCCCCCCAGGAAGGGGACCCATAAATACTTACTGACACAGCAGAAATTCTTCTTGGTTGTGTACACACAACTTTGCATGAAGAACCAACACCACGATAAATTGCATCATCTAGGATGTACTGTGGAATCTAAAGCAGAGTTTAAAAATTACAACATGACCAACTACTCTTGCATGAGAATGTTTCAGCATCTGCCATTGCACCACAGTGAATTTGCAAAGGCACTACATTTATCACCTGACCGTGATCTT
>QXVZ01013997.1:0-10004 GCA_008931825.1 Phallusia fumigata | reverse complement strand
CGTCCTTTTTTGTTTCTTTAGGACTCTTTTCTAATAGAGTTTCAACATGCTTCTATTTCACGCATATGTAACTACCAGTTTGGGTAACCACCACAAAACAATATGACGGATAATGACTTGGCTTTGGATGGTTCTGTTTTTACAAGATACTGACGATGCCTACATTTTTGGGCGAAGTAGATGTTTCTTTTAGTAAAACCTGAGGCTAAATAACCTGTTTACCAAAGTTGTTTCATAATAGTTGCGCAATGTTTCATAACAGAACGCGAAATGGTGCGAAACAGAATCAATTAATATATATCGTACGACCTGCAGCGTCAATTGTCTTTAAAGTTAAACCAAATATTGTCTATTTCACATAAAATACCGTTCGTTGCAAACAGTTAGGTAAAAATGCGCGCGATTTTAAACAAACACAGACATTGCTGAAAGGCGTAAATTTATTTAAAACGCGTGCTAAATGCCAACATGCTAAAAACATGCATTTTGCAAATTTGAAAAATTTATTGCAAAATTTTGCGAAGCTTGACCGCAGTTAGTATGGTGGAAACTCGTTTTAGGCGCACGTTAAATAGGTCTGTATTTGCTTATCTCATACAACATAAAAGTAGAACATCAAATCTTGTTTCGTTTTTGCAGAATCAAATTTGCTGGGTTTCAACGTCATCTGAAGGAATCTCGCCAATAGCCGGCGACTACATCGTGACAATAGATGGGTAAATGGAAAATAATTTTGATTACAACCGATTTTTATCTTGGTGCATTTTCATTGTTCTTATTGTGCCTACACGTTGGCATTTGTTACTCAACAGCGACACCTAACGTTTTTTCAGGTGTCCAAATTCAGAGGAAGATCAGCATGACAGCGATTACGTGTATCACAACACCGGTCGTTTCTTTGACTTTTCCTTTGACGCTTACTACCAGGCTTTGGCCCCACGCACTCCCATGTATGTGCATTGCATAATGAATGTCTGTTCCGAGGACGGTCATGGTGAAGAATGCGAAGTTCAGGTTTGTTTGTTTGTTTGTTTCATTTTTATCCTCAATGACGGAACAATTTCAGAATGCGTTATACCCACAATGAGCCACCTGCCTTAATAAAGTTCCGTTGGATCATTTTTATTTATTTTTTTATTCTTTCCGATTTTTTGAAGTCGGTGACTTTGGATCAACCCATGGGGTTCACTGGGTTGTAATGCCGCTTAAGTTGCTTGCTCATATGGATTGAAATGTGCCAAAATCAGCTAGACCTATTATTCCCGCATAGTTGTGGTTCGTATTTTTAATGCTCTTTTAATAATTTAGCGAGTATCGTTTAATTGCCTAACGGGAATTTTCTTCCGTTTCAAATAATAGTTTCATCGATGTTTAGTAATATGTGATGGCACATGTAGAAATTTTCGACCTAAAATGATTGTTTGAACACAGTGGAACAGTTTGCTACTACGCTATAAGTATTATTAAATAAAAAATAAAGTGACGCATTTTTTTCGGCAGGGCCGCTATAAACTCCAGTTTAATGAAAAAAACTGATGATGTAATTTTAGGCAAAATGCTTTTATTCCGAAATTTTTACTGACTACGTTTAGTCCAAATTTTACTATTGTTTGTTCCCGAAACTTTAAACGTTTATTATCAGTGGGTCCCGAATAAATGCTCAAAACAAACCGGGTCTGTGTAACTCTTTTTCGAATTGCCTTAGTAAACATTTACCGAGCATAAAGCGGCACACTAGTTTCCACCAGGTGTCAGCGTTTTTGAATTCTAAATTAACATATTGCCCTGATAGCATCACTTTTTGTTCTTTAGAAACCCGTAATATTTTTACTACCCCATTTCAATTGTTCCAAAAAATATTTTCTCGCTGCCGCGGCCTTTTATTGCCATTTACTCGTTGAGTAGTTTTAATTTTGGCATTTCATTTACGTCAAATGTCCAAGATTCCGCAATATTTATAGTAAATAACTAGTAAAAATCATGACAATTTTTTTTCATAGACTTGCGAGGAAAAGAGGAAAAGACGGTCCTATGTACAAAAAGAGAAAAGCGAAAACAGTCGTCACGTGACTTTCGGACCGCTGGAAATAAGCGAGCCTAACAAATGCAGTCAGGTGGGTCGATATAAAACCGTAGATTTTGTGGCTCTTGAGGCAACCTTACAATTTAGCCGTTCCAGTCGGAAATCCCTCTGTATTAGAAACGTATATACGTTAAGGTATCAGTGTAACTACCAGGCAAAAACGACAGAGAGAGGTACTTAACATGTAAATATTCTTCTGCCAAACAAATGTAAAAGTAAAGCGAACAGCTATAACCAATACGTGAGGGGCTCAAGATACCTTTTTCCTTCAAACTAAAAATAATTATAGAGCGCATATTTTGCACTTTGTTGACTTTATTTGTGTATTAGTAAGCTATCAACCTCATGCGGGGTTCGTTTGTCCAGCCTGGAAATGGTCTCCGAGGGTTAAATAACGCACACATTTTGAAAAGGCGCTTGATGCCGCAAATGTGAACAACTTAAAAAGACACACGGTCTCTTCCATTTGCTTGTGTTTGATGTAAACATTTGTTGAGGAATATCCAATGTTGTTTTAAGCGAAAAAGTGTATTGTCGTATGTTTGCTGTTAAGTTAGACATAATGGTTAGGCAAAGCACCATCAGATTGTAATTTAAAATCAAATCATGTTTTATGGGTCAATAAATAAACTTACGATTTTGGCAAACGGCGCATCCGATCCAAACTATCCAGTAACCCGAACGCTTTTTAAGGTCGAACACGGCTGTTCGCATGCCTGTGCCGTGAACTCACATGACAAACTCGTGTGCACGTGCCCACCAGGTCTGACATTGGACATTGATGACAGAACTTGCACTGGTAAGTTACGCCATTACCGTAGCTAAACAACCTATAGGTGACTTTATTTTGTTTTCTTGGCTCTGTCAAGTATTGACCCTTGAACGTCTCAAGAATTTAGGCAAAAACTATATTGGGATACTTACATTGGCAGATGCCGTTTTATTAGGTGAAACAAATTTACCTCCATTTGATTTGGAATAAATTTACTCAAGCAAGTTAGCCACCCTTCCCCATTGTCGCTATCTTTGTATGTAGCACCTGAAATATATTCCAACTTCACCATTGTTAAAGTTAGAGTATTTTGGAAATGACTGTCGCTGAGTAATAGGGAAATGCCAAAATGCGATCCAGGTGCCTCTCTTACTTTTGGCGTATACATTGGCAATGTTTTACAGCAAATAAAAACTACTGAAAACAGTCAAATTATATAACCCACCACACTATGATTTCNGTCGCTGAGTAATAGGGAAATGCCAAAATGCGATCCAGGTGCCTCTCTTACTTTTGGCGTATACATTGGCAATGTTTTACAGCAAATAAAAACTACTGAAAACAGTCAAATTATATAACCCACCACACTATGATTTCTATTGTAGATTTTAACAAAGTGAGCGACAACATTGAAGAACAGATTTTCAATATTGAGGCGATTCAAGGACAAACGAAAGCGCTCGGTCGCAGCCTGATTTACTTGATGATTGGCAATGTTGTGCTCACCGTAATTTTGCTGCTACTGTGCGGCTACTTGCAGAAGCAGAAAAAAGGAGGCCAAGCGATTCAAATGTAAACAATATGTTTGTGACATCACAGCACTTATCCTTGTATTTGTTGAATCATAATGCACTTGGTTGTCTGGTAAAATTGACATCACTATTTACTAGCAGTTGATCAGTAAAAACAGCGATAACCCAGAGTCGTAGAAGTCGATTAGGTACAAAGAATTTCTGTTGTTGTTGTGTCTACTTATTTCAGTTTTGTGTGTGAAATTATTGTTTTAATGTCAATAAACAAGATCACTAAACTAAAAAACAAACGAAGTTTAGAACAAACCGAGCGAAAAGGTAAGGTTTTCTGTAATAAATAAGAAAAAGTATGTACAAAAGCAGCAACATGCAGCGCAGAATGCCAGATTGGACACAATTGCCGATTTAAAGGACAAATCCGGCCACCAATTTGCAATCCGCGCAAATTTACAATATTGTGTAAATAAGAGATTCATTTGCGATATATCCTGCAGCTTCAACAACTACCAATACAACTTTAACGGATACGAATTTACTGTTTCAAAAGTAGTAGGCATGCAGCGGAAAAGCAAACGAATTTCAAATCTACTGATCTTGATTTCAAAACCTAAAAGGCCGCTGTAGTGGTGGCGTATACCAAAGAAAAATGCGGCTCGTTTTTGTCCACCCCGCTTCCAAACACAGGATTTCGTCCACATTTTTACGTTTCATCAGGCAAATCGACGAACCAGCAGGAGGCCAATCAAGTCACCTTGGTGTGTCCTGTTGTGAATGGTCATCGTCAAGGCATCGTGGCTTCCGTTGACCTTGTCAACATTACTTCCGATGGAACTGGTGCTGATTTAACTGAGTTAGCTTTGACGCTACTGGCAGGGATACAAAGTTTACAGTTTTCAAAGAACTTGGTGGACGGTCAATACCTCACTGACCGGTTTATTACCACAATTAACCAGACAGTTCTCAGTCCCTTTGACGCAACAACCAGCAGCACCTGCAAAGTAAATAATGCGTTTTGGTGGCCTTGTCAATGGGATCCCAGTCACTGGTTGGACAAAGGTTTTTCAAAGTTTAAAGGGTGTCCCCTTGTTGAAAGACTTTTGCAACGATCCAGTATGTGTCACCAACTATGTGGGCGCAGGATAATGCACATAATAACGACCGACATGTCAGAGGAGCAGTTGCGATCTGCGGAGGTTACAAATACTTTTGCACAAGAAAGATCTTTAAGTTCAAGTTACCTTTCCCTTGAAAACCTGCAATAAAACCTGGAACTTTACATAGGAGCGTACAAAGACAACGAAGACTGCCAAAACCTTGGCTGTAAAATTTATGGGTGCGATTTTGTGACTGAACTCCTTGGCCTATTGGATTTGTTGGAACCTGTTGTTGTTTTAATGAAACAATTGCAGGCTCTTTGGTGTCCCGGATGGAAGCTGCATAGCTATGTGCCCGCACTGATTTATCAAATTAGAGAATTAATTTCTGACATGGAAACCCACAGGGTTTCATCTGTAGCTTGTCCCTTGCTGACAGAGCATCTGCCGTCAATCGACAACATGAGGTATGGCGATTGTGAGTTAATAGAGGGGTGGTTGATTGTTGGTGAAGTTCAACCAGGAAAGCCAGTTAATTGGAAAGCTCGAAATCGTAAGGACTGTTTAAAAGATCTGACAACTTTGGCTAACGGGATGGTTACGGAACTCACAGATTTGCTACATATTGCCCGCCTTTATTACAACTCTTATCGAAATGTTTAGATTTCGGTTTGATTTTTAAAGCGTTGTGTGGAAAGAAGATCGGGAAGTGTCACCCATGCAGTCAACAAGCAAAAACTCGCCGCGGTTGGTTTAGATGAATTCAATAAATGCTTGGAAATTGTTTGTCAGTTACCTCACGTTCGTGACGAAAATTTGGAAATAGGCCCCGAATTTGCGTCCAATATACACTGGGGGTTGAAATCGACATTATTGGAAGTAGTCTGGGGTGATTTATTCCATACTCATTCTCCTTTGTGTTTTTTTTTGTTCTCGATGAACGCCATTGTTTATCTAAATGAAAAAAGTTATTCAGCTGTATGTACACAGATTCCCAACTTTACTCGATGATTGGGCAAGAATTTTGTCTGGTCTTCGACATAATGTATTCCAAAACGGAAACGCAATCTGTTACTGAGTCCTTGTATGGAGTGATGGCAAACCAGGAAATGGACGGCAGACAAAGTTTTGATGTTCTTAGAAACAGAACCATAGTTGACTGGTCGCTACCCCATACTGTGCAATGTGATGACGCTTTGTCCGAAATGGCTGACATGTACATTGAAGGCAACAAGGATTATGAAGTTAAAGAAGCATAGCGTTCCTGTTTTAAAAAAACGCCGTTGGCGTGGTATGTGGTATGTCCAAAACGGTAGCGCGTCTTGGGAGCGACAAGCCGAAACTGCCATTTTTGGTTTAATAAAGCATTTACTTACTTTTCTATTTTTACAATTTCGTGTTTCTTTGCTGTTTTTGTATCATTTGTCTACACGTGTAGTCTAGTTGATAACAAACAAAAGGCATTTTTGTGATCAAATTAAATGAGTTGAGTTGAGTTGAGTTTATTTCGCTTGGTGAGGATAGAGCTGTCGTGTTTAAGTCAGACAGGGGACAGCCGATAAATAAAGTCAATTTGTCCAATTAGTTTGTCAATGAAAATAAATAAAACCAGCCTAAAGTCCCTTTCCCCTCAAATAATTTTTGCATTTAAATTCGCATCATTCATATCCACAAGGTGGGGCAATTGAGCTTTAGCGTAGAATACGACTTTTCCAAGCAACGATCAAAACAACCGCTGCTACCACCATATTTATCAAAGTCTAACTTTACTGGGTATGTACATTGCGGAAAACTAGTATTAGGGTAACATCTGTCTCATTAGTAGTAGTCTGTTGTGCACGATACACAAGTTACGTTGAGCTGCTGGAAAAAAGTATTCTTACAGCGGCGTGCGTCTAATGCTTCCATTGTTGCTCAACAATAGTTGTTTCAGTTTTTGAAAACTATTGTATTAAGCTACAAAAACATACAGACGGTTGAATTCGGCACAACACCGGGATCCCTTTTTAATCACTTTAATGTGCCTATTTAACCATCTAAGTCCTATGCGTTTCCGGGTCATGCTGGCAAAGCCAGTTGCCAAAACTTTTCTAATCTCTTGTAGCGCCATGAACTTTGATCAGCCTGTGGGATGGATTGTGGCCTGGTGTGTGCTGTCCTGCTGACAGCAAAAAGAGAGTAGTTTGCAAACGGCGAAAATTTTTGACCCGCTCCGTCGTGACAAGGGTGTGTTGACAGCCTGCCCTCACTCAGCGGGAGGGCCGGCACACATCAGCTGATGATCGTACTGTGACGTCACTGGGGCGGCGTGATCTAATTGGCTGTCGGCGTAGCAAAAAAGGCAGGTGACAGAAAAACAAAGACCGCAGCGAACGAAACGTACCAAGTATGCGGCGAACGTTACCTCGTGCGTATGGAGATAAGTTGAGTCTAATAAAAGTATGTAAGTGATATGGTTACGGAGAGTTTTTGACATAATAGTTACGGAGAGTTTTTAATTGCTTTTACAGTCACATTTTGTTATTGGTTGGCGACCTTGTAAATGTTTGAAAAGGTAAAGAAAATTGCCTAACCTGCAAGACTACTAAAAAAATTCTTTGAACCTTACTTTCTTCAGCTAAATACCTTTTAGTGGTATTGGGAACATTAACTATTGACCCACTAGAAATCTTGTACAAAAAAATAGTGCAGTTTGGAAAATAGCATTATTCAGGTTTAAAGACAATATTTAAGTGACAGATGTAAAGCCACCAAGCCTATCAAAAGTAGAAAGAGTGTGTTTTGTATGAACTAGCAGTTAACCTATGACTCTATCTCTATTGACCACAATGCCAGCATGGTTTAAATAATATTGCACCATAAACCATGAGGTCATTGCCTGCAGGCCACAGCAAAGAACCAATATTTTGTTTCGTTGTCTCAGGAAGTGGTGATTAAACTAATTGCAGCCTGTAAAACCTATAAACATGTTTACAGCGAAAGTAGCATTGCTTTGTTAAAATATCTACAGTTCAAAAAAGAAGAACAAAAGTTGTATTATGTGTTGGCAATTAAGTTGGCTTATAGTTATGTTGATCAGTTTTGTCCATTTTCAGTAAGTGCAATGTAACATAAAGATTATGCAATAGTGCTGAAATTAAACTAAGCCAGCCAAGATGAATATGGTCTACAAGAGCCTTGGATATTTAAAGCAATGGTACAACCAAGTTAACCCAGCAACACTTACAGGTACAAAGATGTTTGTATTTGTACATAACATTCATGCTTTGGTGTGGCATACATTTACAAAAACCAAGATCAGCTAGCGGGAATTTGCTTGGTGAGCTGGGTTTGGCCCATTGGTCAAAGGTTGCTTACCTCTGGTCACCCATGGATACTGTTCTAAAACACTTTATGATCTGTTCTTCATTTAATGTTTGCTCACATATTTTTTTGTTGGAACAGTGTGAAATATTGAATATTTTACACAAACAAACTTTGTGCAAGAAAACTTCATGGTTATGTTCTGAACATTAAGTCTCCATTTTTAATTTTGCTTTAGGTGCGATCGACATTTTGGTTGTTGAGCAGCCTGATGGTTCATTGGTGGCTTCCCCCTTTCATGTGCGATTTGGAAAGCTTGGTGTTCTTCGTGCAAAGGAGAAAATGGTGAGTGGTACTGGTGCTTAACTACCTTGTTATTTGAATGTATTTTGTGTGTGAAGTCTCTCACCAAGCAGTGAGTTGGACATTTTATTTGAAAGCTTATCTTGTTTTTTTTGTACAATGCAATGTAATGTTATGACATCCATTGTATAGTTTATTTCAGCATATATTACTTGTTCATTATTTCATGTTGTATTATCCCATGAAATTAGCTAACGCATATACCACTTTTNGCTATCATCAACATGCCAAAAAACGTAGACGCGTGGTGTAAACCGCCCCAAATATAAACCTCATTTCCGTTTCAAAAAAACGTCACACATTTTTAAACTGGCCAATCTGATTCCGTTTTTGGACCTCCATGGTGAAACTACGTGGTTGCCCGTTCGAGTGAACACAGAAATGCGTCTGTGTTGGAAATAACCTCAACGGCTTTGTGGTGCCAATGTGCTTGGCCAAAAACCGGTTTACCAGTAATGGTGCAACAATAGAAAACACCAGTTTACTTTGTATCACAGGACATGGAATTAAAAGTTACCTTTTTAAAAACATAACTGCGAGAGGAGCAAACTTTACAACAATAGCTTTTGTCATTTTTGGTACAGTTTACTGTAATCTGACGTTTTGAAGCAATTTTGTTAATGTGCCGTTTGTCATGCTAAAAAACTTTTGATTTCGGTAAAAACTAGTCCCTCGTGAACCAAACAGTCTGACAATTCCCGTTGTATAATTACGATCATCCAGTTTTAATAGGGGGTTATTGTCATAGCCCGCCGTCTAATTTTCAAACACTAGTGGTTTTCGAAAACCGTATAATCGTGTTTGCATGAGAGATAACACAACACGATTGGAAATCAATATTAAATGGATTTTGTGCTGCAACCCAATTTTATCCGCTCAACTGTAATGACTTTAAACGTTTTCTAAAATACACACAAGGCAATATGCAAGTGAGTAAAAATTGATGGCATGTGATTAATAATCATTGCCGTAAAAACTACGCATTGCGAGTCCGTGGTGCAACAACCGCGCCATTTTTTGACCTGCAGTAACCTTACTTGCGTAACCCCGGGCTGGCGTTTGAAAATTTTGGGCATGGGTCAATTATCGTGCGATGTTTAAAACGCGGAAATGGATCATGCCATTTGAGTATTCTTCAAGGAATTTAAACAAAAGAAACGACCTCTAGCAAAATGATTTTAATGGCCACATTTGATTGCTTTATACATGCTGGTTTCCAATGAGCTATGTGAAGTCATCTGGACCGTAGTTTTTGCGAGTTGACAAGCAAAAAGTTGTGTGGTGTTTAAAATAGAACACTGAAAAACAAACAAACAAAACATTTTTGATTTGTTTCTATTAAAGTTTAAATCAACGCCCATACAATGGCCGACTGTTTAAACTACCATTGACAAACATTCGTGACTACGCTTGATACACACAAAAGCACAGGCCATGTTTACTTGGCCTGATAACAGGTTACGTTGAATGTCACCGCACAAAAATATTTGATGACTCAGCAAGTTGCTGACGTCAAACGCATATTTCAAATTTCGTACTCCTTTGGGGATCAGCTGTGATATTTTTGGGCGTTAAAACACTTCGTACGTGATACCGGTTGTGCATACAGTTTCCTATTGTGTGAAACATTGCACGTT
>QXVZ01013988.1:0-19416 GCA_008931825.1 Phallusia fumigata | reverse complement strand
TACGCAGGAGTTTTAAAACTGCAAAGTAGCATCAATGTCGAGGAAGGATTGGGAACAACCAGCGTTCTTGTTATCTTTGCCACGTCAGCGTTTTCCTGTTTTTGTATCATTCCATTTTTATTGGATTACCTTGGTGCTAAGTGGGCCCTGCTGTTGGGCGAGTTCGGATTTGTCGTTTACATCGCGGGAAACTTTTACCCAAGTAATATGCTTGAAGTTTTGATACGACTTACATTACTACATAACTAACGGTCATGCTTTTAGGTTGGGGCGTTCTTATTACTGTTTCAGTCGTTCATGGCATTTTGGAGAGTGCACCATGGGCTGCAGTATCAGTTTTTGTGGCTTACTTTGGTGAACAGTATTGGGTTTCGTCGCAGCGTGCATCAAAACAACAGGCATCAAGAACTGCTAGTTTTTACGTCCGACGCGGTTTCGCACGATTTTACGCGGTGGTCGCCTTTGGAACGGTAATTTGTTAACGAAACAAAACAAACATCCGTGCTTTGTATCACGTTGTATTTGCAGGTTATCAGCAACAGCTTCACTACCCTTTTTCTTCGTGCTTTTAAAACAATCGATGACGAAACAATACACAATGAAACATTGCCGTTGTTTGCCAATTCGACTACAGCACCAGTAACAGACGAAAAGAATAAGGAATTGGAAACTTGTGGATCGAACGATTGCCAAGTCAGATTTCCTGANACGAGTGAACACGAGCAATGTGGCACGTACAAGTGTCGTGCTTGGACATTATCAGGTGAAAATTTTACTTCACTTAACAACATAACTGTTTATGTTTTCATTTGGTACAGAACCTGACTTAAATCTTGAAGTAGGTGAAAGGTATTTATTGACGAAAACATTCAAGTGACAATTATTGCTAGCTATTTAATCATTAGCCAGAGTTTTCGGAAACTAGACCCTGGGTTGATGGATTGCACAATTTTTACAGGAACCCAAAACCACGACTTATCACGAATGCTTCGAACTCGGCAGGCCACTTGGTGCAATCCGCAAAACGAAAAGGTTTGAACTGGCTCCCGCAGAAGTGAGTTGACCTATTCATGTTTTTGTATTGTTTACGTTTAGTTTATAACTTGTACAAGTGCAGATTTTTCATCGGACTCAAAGAAAATATCCCCAAAGCATTGCTCAGGCTTCCTTCGGGAAATTGTCACCCTCAACCACAACCGCAGTTTACCAGCATCGCAAAAAAGAACTCGAAAATATCATGGCAAGAAGCATTTGCTTGTTTAGGCATTAATTTAAGTGGTAATCGCAACGTGCAACATTGTTTCGGATTGAAGAATATTCACCTCCTCAACGCGGTCCCGATTGGTCCGCAACCACGAAACTTTAAACGCCAAAGCGTGACTGACACATCGTTGATGAAGACTGATTACGTGGATCGGTATCACATGCTGCAAAAGTGGGTTGATATTCAAACGTCTGCGCTTCCTAAACTGCCACCTCTTAACATCGAAAAGGTAAACGTTATTTATGTTCGGTTTTTTTTTTATGCATTAATGGAATGAATGCTTTATTGTCATTGCTAAACTATGTTTCGTAATTTGCTAACCAAAACTACATATATTTCTTTTGTAAATTGGTCAAAACTCAAAATATGACTTTTACAGAACTTCTACGGCCAAACTGAAGCCGCTCACCAGTTCCAGTGGCCAAAGCGAGACTCTAACCTAATATATCAAGTTCGTTTCTGCAAAAAATCCTAGATATGAACCGTTTAAATCAAATCACATTTTATTGCCGCGTTTATGTCGTGTTAACAAGCAGCTTGCAAAAGTAAATAACTCCATAAAACAATACATGCTATACATGTAAAAACGTAAGACATACAGTATGTACAAAAATCACAAAGGTGTGGAAGCGAATNACGTATCCAAGAACACCACAGCTGTAACCATGAACCAAACACCGTGGTACGACATAAGTAATGCACATCCACCATCCTGTAAAGCCATGCTGACACAGCTCCATGTATACGAAGAGAGTATCAAGAAGAATCTGTTGGCAGACGTATACAACCTGTCAACAACGGGATATGAAAAGAAAACTGACAACTTCATTGTAATACCGCATACCATGTCCGAAGAAGTGGTACTGGCGTACCCAAAATGAATATATACCTGTACCTGTACCGATGTACCAATGAATACATATATATGTTGTGTTATTACTTGTGTGCTTATTTGTGTGAATATGTCTAACCAAGTGTTTCCTAACGCAGGGATAATTAGGCTAGTAGCAAATAATTACTACAAACCTGATAACCTGTTAAACAAAGCGGAAAACGAAGTCAGAAAACAGCTGTTGACTATCGAAATAGAAGAAGTCTATCGAAATGAATGGTGTGAAAGAAACAGACGAAAAACATCGCGCGAGAAAGTGGGCAGTGTTGCCAGGGTTTACGGGTTGCGGGTTGCGGTTTCCCAAAGACACTTTCAACATGTATTAATGGTTTACAGATTGCTGATTTTTTAAACTGTTGAAACGATTGTCATTTAAATGTGTAGGATTTTTGTGTCGTTTTAAAAAACATCTTTGATAGTATTTCTATTTTTTTCTTCTCGCATCAATCGGACCAAAGCAGTTTAACCCAAACGTTAAAAAAGACGTCATCGGGATAGATTGAAGTGCGGTACTGTAAAATTTACAAAAATCAATCGTATTACAGTTTAACCGGGGTAGAATTGGGCTGGTTTTGGGCTTGTTTTAGATTTGCTTTATTTGAGCGGTTTTTGGGCTAGTTTTTACGAGACGTTGGGCGGTTTGCGAGAATTTGACCTGGCAACACTGAAAGTGGGCCTTCACAACACACAATGGACAAGAAGGAATCTACCAGGCCCCGAACGCTGTGATCTATATCGGTCCCCAGGAATTTGGGAACAGCAACATCCCTCATTCTTATGGATGTTACATTTCAACCAATCCAACGCCGGGACAATCTGGCACTCCCTTTANTTTGGGCTTGTTTTAGATTTGCTTTATTTGGGCGGTTTTTGGGCTAGTTTTTACGAGACGTTGGGCGGTTTGCGAGAATTTGACCTGGCAACACTGTTTCCTGAATATGTTTTATTTGCTCAAACTGTTCTAGCATTGAGTGAACGTCTTTTTTGATCACAGACAGATTATATTTACAACGGAACGGAGGATCAACTTGATAAATTTCAACCGAGTGTTCTTGGAATAAACTTGTTGTTGGTTGTGTTTATAACCACAATACTGATATCAATGTGTGTTCAAGCATACTTTTTGCCTAATCCATCATCATACCATGAAGCCTTGACTGAAGACGCCAAGCCTCAGGAAACCGCTGAAATGTTGAACAGTAAGTTTCTATTATGCGCTTGATAATAATAGTAACCGAAAACAGTGATAAAAGGCATATTTTCGTATTCTCCAACAAATTAATTTCACAAATATCTCCACCAAAATAAATTCGACGATGACAGTGTTGTTTCATCTGAAATTATACCATTACTCACACCGCCTGAATGTATTTCTTTTGATTTGAAGTTGACAACGAACAATCGCATGAACCAGTTAAACCAAAGAAGCCAAGTTTAAGCTCCCATTTTTGTACGGTTTTACGTCACGTATTTTCGCCCTTACATCTATTGGCGATGACCACATATTTCTATTACGGTTTGACGTTCGGGTACAACATTACAGAGTACACCCGAGCCTACGTGTCATGTACTCTCGGCGTAGAGCAAGTAAGTTGTGATGAATGTATTGAACAGTTTTTGTAGTACTTGGTCACATCCACTATGTCTCACGTTTGTATTGTTCATTTACTTACATCGTTTACATAGAATGTCGAAACCTGTTTTTTTTTCAGGTCGGAATAGCAATGACAGTTGTTGGTTTAAGTGCCGGAATATCGTCCGCCTTTTTCTCATTTATTCTGCCCCGAATGGGTCTGAACAAGTTTCTGGTGCTACTAGTGGCAATACATTTGTCTGGATACCTTCTTGGACTGTTTTGGATTCCCACTACTAACAACCTGTGGGTTGTATATCTCATAGGAATGATACAGGGCTTCATTGAAAATTCGATCACTGTCGTTAGCGAAGGTTCGTGTGAAAAAATTGTGTTATGACGGATTTATAATTTTGGGCCAGTCACTTATAATTTTGACACTTGAGACAGCATGGCAAAGTAGGCAAAACATCCTTTTGACACCTGCTGACAGCAGTGTTTTACATTTTGTCTACCGATATTTTGGGAGTTTCTCCATTTTGCTTAATAGTAGTTTCAACCGTTATTTTGAATCAAACTGCCATATGTCTGGCAATTTAACCCCTTTTTGATCTTTAAGTATTTTATCTCAGGTGTGACAGCGATCTACTTTAGTACCAAACTCGGAATCGCATTTAGCATAAAGAACCTCGTCACGAACTTGGGAATAGCGGCCAACGGTGCGTGGAGCACTAGCCTATGCGTTTATGTGAAGATTTACATTCAGCTGGGCTTTTTAGCGTTAAGCGTTGTTACTTTACTTGGGGCGCAGATATACTTCAAAAAGATGAGGGTAACGAAACCCAAAAACCCAAAGGAAATGCTAGAAATGGAATTTATAAAAAACTAGCATAAAGTGCCGATCGAAACGTAATTTGTTTTAAATTGGATACAGAAGATCAAAATATCTTGTGTGATTAACTTTGTAATGGCTTTTCATGGATTTCATACCAGTATAACTTTAACATAATCATCCCCGCCAACACGCAGCTGCAATATTCTCTGTTACTCGTTAATGCCGTTGAATTACCTACGTGCGTTGTTAGTGTGATCTAACCATTTTTTGTGTTTTAGTTTGAATGTGTTATTACTTCCATAAATTTTTCAGGTAGGCTATAGCAGGTTATTACACTTCGCCATTGCTTAATATTGTTTTGCGTAAAATAGTGCAATTCGATGTTCAGCGTAATTCATTTTTACAGGTCCTTTCAATTATGTAAACGACATGCCTATTCCCCTTGTAAATTTTCCAAGAATTTTCTGCTACACTTTTTACCCAATTGAACGGCGCAGTCAACGTTGCTTCTCTTCATTTAGGCGCGATCAAAGCTAAGTAAAAATCAAGATGCCGTTTTAGACTTTTATGTATGCATGCTCTGTTTGAAGTTTCTCATCATACTTCCAACTTTTGCAACTGCCCACAGTAAAGTTCGTGCACATGATATCGAGTAATCGTTTGCCTTCTTGTACTGGTCAGCTTCGAACAAGCTTACCGAAAGTGTACGATTTGTCAGGGGACTTTTCCGGTGGCAATAAATGATTAAAACAGTTAATTTGTATTGTAGGCTGGGATACAATCGGAACTGAAACCCCAGAATTGCAAACAACCCGTTATTTCGTTTGTGACATTGTTGGTTTGTCAAGGTTTTAGCATAAAAATTAAGAAAAGCAGTAACAGTATAACTGTTTCAAAAATAAAAAACAACATAAAAACCTCAACGTTCTTCCATAGTGCGGGTAATGTTTGCTCAAATCGCCTTTCTCTTAACTGATTACGTTATGACTTGGTTCAGCTCAATAGAAGTTTTGCACCGAAGTCCGAAGTACACTGGCCCGCTATATAATCCTTCTCCGCGCTTATGTGGAAACTATTTACAGTTGTTTGCATAGGGTGTGTAGGTTGGCTTCTTAATTTAAGTTATTTTAAGTGTCGCATGTAAGTTCCCTAGTCTATTTAGTTCCTAAGCAGACCAACGATTAGTGTGGCACAATGATGGCGATCGACCGGAAATTAGCGAATTATGTAAAGGTGCAATCCCTGGCGGCATTTCTGATTGGTCAAATTCACATTGCTACCTGTTGAACTATAATGGTGAATATTAGCCTATATTGCGTGAATTATTTGTGCGGGTATCGCGTGTACATGTGTACACCCCCATGACATGTCATAGGAAACGAAGTTATGCCTCGTTGCCGCTGGAGGCGGTAAAGTGCCACGTGGCCGCTAAAGACCTAAACGTTACCGTTTAAAGCACAGAGCAAAACCCGCTTAACAAAATAAAATAACGCTGCAAATTTCGGCAAATTCGTTTGTTTGTTGAGATGATCTCGTCTCCAACGTAATTCATTTAGATCGTCAGTACGAAAATGAGTAACAACATGAAAACCGCAAAAATGCCAAAATTGGCTTCAAGACTACAATTGTTCACGGCAATCCTTGTATTTCGTGACACAAAAACTTGGTTGTAATACCTCAGTCGAAATGGTTCAAAGCAAAAGGAGGTAAGAGAAAGTGAAAACAATACTGAAACAATACATACTTAAAGTAATTAATTCTCATGTACTTGAAGGTCACGAGTTCAGAAAACTCAATTATGTCTGAATGTGTCTTAATGCCTAACCTACAGCAACAGTAAAGAGCGAATGCCCAGCGGACAGCACAGTGGCCTTGTAAAATAAATTCACGTGATATTTGTGTTTTATTCTTTTTCTGATATATTGTGCATGCATTAGAACTATAGCCTACTGCTGACCATACTTATAATTTCAAAAAATCAAACAGGAAACTTAGTTATGTGTCATTTTCCTTATTGTGTAATCATAGACATTATGTATTATAATATCGATGGTGTGATAGAAAGCTTGGACTTATACGTCGCATAATTTATTTTGCGACTGATTTCGTGTGGTACTCTGTTTTCGTTTACATTTTCACACGGTATAGTCTTTTGGCGCGGACTTGCATCACCATCAATATTAAGCAAAAGCTAATTGGCAAAAACTTACAGATGATGTATAAACATGATGCATAAACCACGATGCTGAATTTTTGCTAGTTTCTATTCCCCGTTTTGTGAAAATAAAAATTCTCATTTTATATCAACTTGGGGTTTTCCCGAAAACCTGTTCAATCCCAACGTTGATAAACTAGTTTGGTTGCTTTTTGCGGAGAAATGTCTTGTGCTGTTTGTGGATTAAAAACACGGGTTATGAAACGATGCGTTCGATGCAAAAAAGTCATCTATTGGTAAGTTACTTTTCACATGTTTTTTCCCAAGGTTTTGCCCCGTGTTTGTTGTTGCATTTTATATGATATCATATTGTAGATACGTTTTGCAGGACAGTTTAAAAACATGTACTTATGATTTTAGCTCAAAATCTTGTCAAATAAAAAATTGGCCTGTTCACAAACTGGAATGTTCAAATAAGGAGGACTGCATCTTGGACAAAAACTTATCAACTGGAACTAAAATTTGTGAAGAACAATTAAAACTGTTTATTAAACATAATTACAACAAGCATTGTGTTTTAATTCCCCAAAACTCTCAGAACCCAGAGTGTGTTCTGAAAATAATTTCTGATGAGCTTCATATACCACTTGATGGGCTAAACCTAATTGCAAAAGGAAAAGTTGTAAATGAAGAAAATGTAATTGACGTTGTGTTTAATAGGAAGATACAGCAGTTTATGGTAAGTATTCTTTTGGTAAAAGAAAGGGGAGATATGTAAGGTTAAATTGTAAATTACTGTTTTCCATTGGGTGAATTGGTAAATGTATTTATATAACTTTTCAAAGTTTGTATATTTGTTGCAGGCAGTTGGCGAAGCTCAGGAGTCTGAAGATGGAATGCATACTGGTGATATTGACACAATTGTGGAACAGTTAAATGTAGACAGAAATAAAGCAATTCGTGGACTAAAACATTGTAGTGGAAATCTTATTGATGCATTACTTTATGTCGGAGATTCTTTGTAATTCATTAAATATATATTTATTTTTTATACTTTTTTACACCAAAATTTGTGCTTGTTTTATTTTTATGTGCTATTTTAGGTTTAGTGAAACTGTAAACCTTAATAAATATGAGAAAACAAAGAAACTGATCATATGCTGTAGCTCCAAGACTAAAATTGTCTTCCATGTTTGCAATGCAATTGTTGTAAAATTGAGGTCTTGTTCCAATGTGTTTGAGTTTCACAAGATTTGTTTGTCTTGTACACATGAAGCGCTTCTTGATTTTGCAATGATTAACCGAAGCAGAAAACTATTTCAGCACATATTTTTACTATCACTGATGATTAGTTGGTTATCTAGTTGGTAGACTTTTGGTGTTTTTGACAAATGTATATTCTTGTGCATAAATTTAATTTCTGGGCACTGTGAACAAAATAAACATAATTGATTGATAACCTATGAACTGATTTTTTTACAACATTAGATTGTATTTTTGTCACATTAAAATAAAATATTGCCAAAGTTGATTATGGGTGAAAAGGAGGTCATTGCTGGACATTTCAGAGATGATTTTATGTGGGGGACTGCAACAGCCTCTTATCAAATTGAAGGTATTTGTTTGTTGTTGACGGAAATGCTTTGTGCAACCACTATCGTTTTCAGGTGCTTGGAATGAGGATGGCAAATCGCAGAGTGTTTGGGATACCCATACCCATACTGAGGGGAAAATTGATGACAAAACCAATGGTGATATTGCTTGTGACTCCTATCACAAATATAGGGATGATGTGGAAATGATGAAGGTAAACATTGGTATCTTGTATTTTTTCTCTTAAAAAATGTTTCGTTTAAATTTAATTTTTTTATACTATAGAACCTGAAAGTGAATTCATACAGATTGTCTCTATCATGGTCAAGATTGCTTCCCACAGGTGACATTTCAGCTCCAAATGCTGCTGGTGTTGCCTATTACAACAAACTAATTGACAGCCTCTTGGAGAACAATATTAGACCCTGTGTGACTTTATATCATTGGGATTTGCCACAATGGTAACATGAAATAAAAGTTTTGTTTTATAGCTTAAAACACCATTAAAACACGTGAAATATTTTAAACAGTATACATGATAATGGCGGTTGGCAAAGTGATGACATTGTGGAAAAGTTTAAAAATTACGCTGACTTCTGTTTTAATGCATTTGGAGATCGAGTTAAGGTGTGGATCACAATTAATGAGCCCCATGTCAATGCAACATTAGGCTATGGTTTGGGCCATCATGCTCCTGGAATAAGTGGTAAGGAGTGTGCATGTTTTTAACAAATTGAAACTTCATAGACTTTTGTTGTTTCATACAAATTGTTCCAGATCCAATGAATGCTTGCTATTTGGTATCCAGAACTATGTTGTTATCTCATGCTGCTGCTTGGCATGTGTACGACACAAAATACAGGTCAAAGCAAAATGGAATGGTATCCATTAGTCTTAACAGTGATTGGGCAGAGCCTAAGGATGCATCAAAGCCTGAGGATGTTGCTGCAGCAAAGGAATACCTTGAGGTTTGTCCCCAGATTGTTGTGCAACATACTGACTATTTGATATTGAAGAAATATTCACACTTTGTAGTGTTCATTGGGATGGTTTGCCAACCCAATTTTCGGAAGTGGAGATTTTCCTGCCCATATGAAAGAGCACATTGCCCAAAAAAGTAAAGAGGAGGGTTTGTCAAAGTCGAGGTTACCAGAGTTTTCTGATCAGGAAATCAAGCACATAAAAGGTATGTGTTTTTTGTTAAAGGCACAAAGTTTAAACATTATCATTCGTTATGTTTTTCTAAAAAGGCACCTATGATTTTTTCGGCCTCAACCACTACACAACGCAACTGTGCGAACCAGTAAATGATCACAACAAAATGCATAAATTTCACCCGGACTTGGATGTTATTATTCAGCCGGATCCAGCGTGGGACAGGGCAGGTACGTTTTCAGTTTTAGCGTGCACGTTTTCAATTTATTTTTATTTTTCCACTAAGCGGCAATGCCATGTGCTTTAGGTTCATTCTGGCTGTTCATTGTACCATGGGGCCTTCGCCGTTTGCTGAAATACATTTCAAATACCTACGGCAACCCGAAAATTATCATAACAGAGAATGGGTGCTCTACAAAGCACGAACCCAATGCAACAAGCGGCGTTGCTGTCCTGGATGACACACAACGCTGCAACTATTTCCAATCATACATCAATGAAGCTTTGAAGGGTAAATATGTTAATACTTGTCGAACTATTTTTAGTCGCTGTTATCAGATCACACGCTGAAGTACCGGTGCAGATCAAGAGCTGGGTAAATACATATCTGGTAGCAAAAAGGGGTGTGGCACATTGCTGCCGTCAGCTTTTGCAAAAAATGCAGTGACTGCTACAGTGGTCCGCTGTGTTTGTATAACCAGCATCAAACTTTTAAAGCCGTAACTTGGCCTCAATTCTGTTCTGAAAAATAATATGGAAATAATTTTTAAGCGCACCATATGTCAAAATTAAAACACTTACCGGTGCTCAAGCAGTGTAGATCGGGGGGTATGCTTGTTACCAATTTTACTCAAGTCGCTCAAGAGATCATGTAACTAAACTGAACTGTTAGTGATGTTGCGTAACTGGTATGTAGTAAATTTCCCACAAACTTGGGTTAGTTGTCTTGAATTTGTGGTAAAGCATTTTTGCCTGTAGGAATGTGCCGACTTTTTGTGCAGAGATTATCTACAGCAAACATTATATGTTTAAACGGCATACTTTTGCAGTGCATCAACTTTGCGCCAGACTGATAGTTTATCACTGAACAAACAGAAGCCGGGTACAGAGTCCATGCCTAAAAAACACAGTAACGGAGTTCATGTGAACTTTATGCGTCAATGCAATAGGAGCAATTCGTGCACAATACTTCGAATATGTGCATGGGCTAAAACTGTGCTCGCACATAACATATTTTGCGGCAAACAAAGTTCAATCCGGAAAAAAGGAGTGTCGTTGGTAGCCACTTTCGTATATTTTTACCTTGAGCACAAACCCCTTTTCGAATGCAACCAAACTTTCAAAGAAAAAACACTATGTCGCTTTGCGTATGCCCGCTTATTGCATCTTCTGTACTGATTCCATACAACGTACCGTACATTTGCATGTATTTATTTATATATTCACCAGGTGACCATTTCACGCTAATGGCGCGAAACAAATTAAAAAAACGACTACGAATTGGTTAACATTGCGTTTCGTCTCCAAACTGATCTACGTGCTTTTTTGAGTGACCTTGAAATTGACTCAAAATTTTGTTCACAGCTGTGTTGCTGGACGGAGTTGATTTGCGAGGCTATTTTGCCTGGACGCTGTTAGACAACTTTGAATGGAAGGCGGGATATACCGAGCGGTTTGGAATCCATTACGTTGATTTTAATGACCCAGAACGAAAGCGAATCCCCAGAAAGTCGGCTTCCGTCTTCAGGGAAATCATCATGGAAAACGGTTTTAAGAAAAGTTCGTAATTTAGTTGTAAATATCGTAAACCATTGTATGCAAGTGTGTGGTCCACGCCACGTATATGATTAACTTGTACTTTTGGTAATATCAGTGCATTACTTGTTGCCCATTGGTGTTTTTACTTTAATTTTCTTTAAAACCACTTATGCAATCCTGTTTTTTTCGCCTTGGAGATTGATGTGTCTTGCCTAACCACCTCGTATTTTCCGAAACTGCAGAAATGTAAATAAATAATCAAGTGAAACATTTCAGTAAACTTAGACTATGCTTTATTAATAACAAAAACACTGTTAAGCTCCATTGCATTACTCCGTCGTGTCCTGGGCCAGTTCCTCTTTTTCATCGACTTTTACCTCCTCTGTTGTTTTTTCTGCCAAATCTTCCACGACTTTTTCAGTTTGTTCTTCAGCTGCAGTGTCGCTGGTGTCTTCCTTTGGTGCTTCATGTTGTTCCTCGACTGCCGGCACAGCTTCTTCCGGCGCAGCCTGAGATTCTGCGGATGGTTTTTCTTCTTCTGGCTGTGATTCAGCAGCAGCAACTTCTTCGTTTTGTGCAGCCGCACCTTCAACGCCGTCCTTAACTTCTGGCTCGGCCGTCTCCTGGTCAGCCGCTTTTGTCGGTTCACTTTGCTCCGTCACTGGTTCAGCTTGAACTTCATCTTGTGCCTGTACCTCCGATGCTTCAGTTGGGGCAATTTGTTCTGCCTCGGTTACCGCTCCTGTCTGCGTTTCGGGGGTTGATTCCACTTGAACTGTTGGTTCTTCTGCTGATTGCTCTTGTACTGGTGGTTCTTCTCCGGATTGCTTTTGTGCTAGTGGCTCTTCTGCTGATTGCTCTTGCACTGTTGGTTCTTCTGCAGATTGCTCTTGCACTGGTGGTTCTTCTGCAGATTGCTCTTGTACTGGTGGTTCTTCTGCTGATTGCTCTTGCACTGGTGGTTCTTCAGGTTGTGTTTCGGAGGATGGTTCCTCCGCTTTTGGTTCAACTTCTACTGCTTCAGCTGAGACTTCTTCCTCCACCGCCGCCGTGTCGACCTCTTTGTTTTCAGACTGTGATAAAAAATGGTTAACATTGCAGTTTACTCTTTATTGCGCCTTATTCGTCAAAAGTTTACCTCAACATTAGCCGCATCCGCCGGGCTTTCTTTTTCTTCCGTTGTTTCCGGTGCTAAAAGACAAAATAATGGTAAAGCTCTTTAACAGCTGTGTCGTAGGTGCCGAGTACGCCGTGGCGCGGCCACCTTGGGTGTTTTTAGGCAAGTGGCCGCCACCTTGGAGTTTTCGATGAAAATCTTTTACACGTTTGCCAATCTTTGCACAAAAGAGAGCGGTAACGAGCTTATTTATAAGGTGTCAAAACTAAACACACACAAATATTATGAAGCTTTGGCGTCACAATTGCGATTGTTTGCCGGTGAATTCTTGGCCATGTTACAATACGGTTATACTATGAAAGAGACCATCACAAGCAACTGCAGTATTTGACGTGGTCTTGATGAACGTATGTTGAGCTACAACCAAACAATATGCCAGGACAACGATGTAGATTTTAAACTAAACGACCTAAAGACCTTGTGGCTACATTAATGCGAACAGAATACTTTATGCATATGGCGCAACACCATGCATTCGTAATTTTGGATGGTCTCAGAAGAGAATCATCGTTTTACTAACGAGTTCAGGGCCAAGTGGCTAAACGCTTCGATACCCGTGTCTAGTACAAACTTTGTTTTGTTTCATGTGTTTAGCAACCACATATGAGTGTAGTTTGATCGCCGCAGTGTACCGGTTTAGTATGGCTTGTACGTAATGACATTTTTTATCAGCGAAGTGAATAACCAGCCAAGAAAGTGTTTTAAGAACTGTCACGTGTGTTGGGATAACGCAAATCATGCGATTGTACACGTGTGTGACGTCACAATTTTTGGCGTCGTTGTGCCACCTTGCATTTTGCAAAACGGGCCTATGAGCTGTGCAACATAGGAGCCAAACAACATTTATGTAGCGAAGGTTTTCTACCTTGTTTATTTTCTTCGGTTTCTGTTACGGGAAGATCATCGTTCTGCAATAAAAATTTAAATTTGACTAAACTTTTTGGTATATTTCAACGGTCAGTAAACGTATTTTTGCCTTAATTTTGACCCGGAAAACCGAACTTTCTACCTACTTCTGTACTTGCATTTTCAACAGCTGATTCAGCAACCACATCATGTGGCGACTCCTCAGTTTCCTGCACAAGTGGAAGCACCTCTGATTCTTCCTGGACAGGGCTCTCTTCAACTTCGACGTTCGTTTCCTCAACTGACTTTTCCGATTCTTCTTCTGCTGCTAATCCCTCTGTTGTTGGGTCGCTTGCCTCATCTAAAACAACTGCACTTTTTTCTGTTTCGTAGCTCGTCGCTTCTTCCTGAACAGCTTTTGGCTCGCTTACAACTTCTTCGGCAGTAGCGGCGCTCTCGTCTATGGCTACTTCAACTGGTCCAGATACCTCTTCGTGTGTTGGCTCGGGTTTTTCTTCAACTTCAACAGATGCAACGGATTCCTCCTGAACCTCTGTGTCGCATACAGATTCATCCGCACCAACAGCAGTCTCCCCAACTGCTTCTAATGTTGCAGGCAACTCTGCTGGTGTGTATTCATGCTCCTTGTTATCTTGCGCCAAACCCTCGGAAGCAGCGGATTCATCCTGAACCAATTCGGACTCGTCCTTGTTCTTCTCGACAGACTCAATCTCTGAAACTTTCACTTCCTCGCCTGTGGAAGTCACAGCTTCTATCGCGGTTTCAGGTTCTTTGTCAACTTGAGGTAAAATTTCTTCGCCTCGAGGAGACTCATCCTGAGCATCTTCTAATTCTCCAAGCGTTTCTTCGAAGGCAATAGAAGTCTCCGCGACCGCTAACTCATCGGTTGAAAAGGTTGCCTCTGCCTCAATACCTTTAGGTTTTTCGTTAATCTGAGCTGAATCATCCTTTGTTTCACACACTTCATCTTTTTCTACAGCAGTTTCGGCCGCCTGCTCTGTACTTTCCTTTAAAGCCTCCGTCTGAGCTTCATCATTGCTAAGTTCTGTAAAATTTTCATCAAAATTTTGCTTAGGCGGCCATTCTTCGATTACCAATTCCTCGACAGCGGATGTTTCCATTACTATTATTTCCTCGACTGGTTGGGGTGAGGAAACCACGCTCTCTTCTACCTCATATTTTTCTATTTTAGCGGGCTCAGATTCCTGAATTTCTGGATCGTTGTTTTTCACAGCGAAGTTTATTGCTGATGGCTGCGTAATACTAATGGACACTCCGGTCATTAGGTTAACTCCCGTGCTTGGCATCGCTTCTGCGATTGAATCCGCCGTGACATCTTCGACTAACTTAACTTCTACGTTTACGGTTTCTGCGCTCTCACTGCTAGACCCCGCGTCCACTGTGCCTGAAGATGCGGTGCTGCTTCCGAAACTGCTCGAACTTGAACCGTAGTTTACAGAGGTCTGGGCTCGCGAAACAACTTCTGATGCCAATACTGTGACTGGGTCATTTGTTTTCGCGATGTCGTGCTGCAAAAATGAAATTTCACATCACACACACGGAAGCCCAAACAAAAACAGTTTCAGTCTAACACAATCAAAAAGCTCACACGTAAAAAGGCATACCATTAATACACTTTCTTTAACTTTGTTAAAATGAATTTTTTTCGTTGTTCTGTAAAAGAAAACAATACGGAAGATTTGCTAGCTTTTCAGCATGTGGTAGTATTGTAATTTTATATTCTCATACAATAATCTCCTTTTCATACTTTACCTTTATTCCTTCAACCGGCACATCTTCTGGTGACGGTGTTCGTTCTGGAGCACTCTCCTGGACAACAACAGTTAACATTTTTTTAATTAAAACTTAATAATTTAACTTAAAAGAATTATCTGTGTTACGAATGTGCGAAACCCACCAAAACAGCTACAGCGGCTTCGGTGGACACTTCTTGTGCCTCGACGCTGATTTCCTCACACGGCTTCTCGCTTTGGACAGTAGCGGCTGATTCTTCAACGACCTCGGGTTGCTCCTCTAGTCCAGCGGCCATTTCTTCAACGAGAGCTGAAGTTTGAACTGGAGATTCGGTTTGCACAACTTCTTCCGCAACATCGCTTTCATCCAATAGAGCGTTAATGAGGGAATGTCTTGCAAGGCTGTGTTGCTCTTTGATGCCTAGTGAGGTACTCGGCTCATCGTCGTGTTTTGCTTGAAGCTGCTTAATTTCCGCGCTTGTCTGAGAAGTTTAGTAACCAAACAAACTCCAAACCAACACCAATGGGCAAAATCCAATACACACAGCAACAAATAAAACCAACAAACTATATACCCACCGGTGTTTTGTCGGGTGTAACAGACTTTCGCATCTTGAACCCCCGGAAACTTGCTTGGATTAACGTAGCCGCCTTTTCTACTTCTGGATCGTCTAGAAAATTGATTACAAATTAATCAGGTGGCGTGGTGCACACCGCAAACAACTAAGCAGCTAATCATACTGAGGTCTGGCATTTCTTCCTCTTCTTCAACGGCAGCAGGTGCGGGTTTGCTTTCAACCTCGGGAGAAGCATCGTGCGGTGCTTCGGGAGTTACTTCCTCCGCAACATTTTGAACTGTTTCTTCTGCAGGCGCAGCACTTTCCACTATTCGCTCCGACACAAGAAACCCATCAGCGTAACCCTCTAAAAACGTAACCGAATACACTACATATTTTTGTCAAAGGTGTAATGATTGAATATTGTGACTTACGCTCCCTTCTCTCCAGTAAGCGATTAAAGTACGCGGCAGCAAAGCGTGGGATATTCTTGGGTTGCTCACGCAGTACCTCTCGCGATAGATTTTCAAGCAGCTGCTTAAAGCCAGGCGGCACCTGCAGCTTTACTGCACCGTAACGGACCGACATTTCTTCGTAATCAACCCTGAAAAACATAGCATACTCTTCTTCAAATAACACATCTACGGTTCTAAAAACAATTTGATCCACCAACGCAGATATCACGTCTCAGTAGCTTTAACCCTATGTAAACTGGGACTTAATGAATATTACTACAACGGTACTCGACTTTGTTTGCGCACATTTGGTTAAGGCTCAAAAGAATAAAGCCTGGCATTTGGGCGCTAGGATTCCTGCCCAGTACATCAAGACATGCCACAGCCGAAGCTTCACCACATACGAGTTGTTTACGCGCGTTGTCATGGCGGCCAGATTGAGTGAGGTGGGTCAACAGACGATTCGACATTAAAAACATTTACCGCGTCTGCTGTTAAACTTACTGCTCATTGACTACTTTTATGGTGACCTTTTACGGCATATGTTGATCTACAAAAACTCTCTGCACTACTAAGACCAATAGAGCGCATAAATATGCAATCAGGAACTACAAAGCTTTGACCCGTTTTACTGTGGATCACCAAGTTTCACCCAAGCATAAAACTCCACCTGGAGAGCATAACTTAAAAACTCCTTTTAAGTTTTACTATCGAGCACAAACATGTGCAAATGCGCTAACACAGCTGATAATTGTTAATGCTTTCACGATATTCGTCTGAAGCAGCTTTCGTACAGAACGGCGGTTCGTGTGTCGCGCGTTGCTTTTATTGTCCGGTGCGAAACCAGATATTGGAATCCTTTTGTAAATCACGCCCAACATTGCTGATAGCAACGCGACAGACCATAACGAAAAATGGTCTGCACTAACACAATACGGTGTAACGTACTTGTTCCTTTAGGTATTGCAACACTCTATACCAAATTTTGCTTATAAATCGCAAGAAACATGAATAGTTTCGCTTTAAGTTTACGCAACGTAGTGTGTACTCACACAGCTCTAGTCCGGCGCCTTCTCCTACGACGACGATTGTCTTGAGGAACTTGATCTCCCACTGAGTCGACATTTTGACCAGCAGTGGTCACAGCACTGGATATTCCCGACATTTTAAAATTTAAGTTGGTTTTCTACTTTAAGGCAGTGGCGCTAATATTTACGTCCCACGTATGGGAGGACAAGCAACTTTTTACTGGTACTAAATACTGACTGCACCAAAAATACAAACCGATTCAAGTTTTACCCAAGTGTGTTTGCGTTTGTGACAAAACAATTCGTGTTTGTTAGCTTGTTGAATATCAATGCATGAATGATTTTTTGTCCGGTTGTGTTAAAAGTTCGGCATTTCTCAAAGCAATTGGAATGGCGCTAAACCGACCACGAGTGAACACGAGCAATGTGGCACGTACAAGTGTCGTGCTTGGACATTATCAGGTGAAAATTTTACTTCACTTAACAACATAACTGTTTATGTTTTCATNGTGTTAACAAGCAGCTTGCAAAAGTAAATAACTCCATAAAACAATACATGCTATACATGTAAAAACGTAAGACATACAGTATGTACAAAAATCACAAAGGTGTGGAAGCGAATGTAAAAGCTCTACCAGTAATACGTTGGTACAAACGTATGACGTCATCACACACAGACTCCCAATCCGCTGAGGCGTCAAAACTGTTGGAAACAAATATTTGGCGTTCATCTTCATTATCAACCTGTTTGCAAATATTTGCCACGTAGGAAAACTTAGCCAAAGCTTGACCGCACAGGTTAAACCCTGCATTGATTTCATTTTCAGAACTATCGGCTTTGACAGCAGTACTTATATACGCTAGAAACTTGTTCTTTGGCGCCACACTGTGATGCTCGCCAAACACGTTTATGATAATGTTACTGTCGCAATCATTTCGTGGCACAACGATCGTACACGATTTGCTCTTTGATGTATTTGGCACAGGCTGATTCAGGACAGCAATTCCTCTCATAACTTGACCTTGCACTTTCACTAATTCTGGGAAATAGGAAGGATCGCCAACGATGACTTGCGCCTTTGCCTTCAGATCACGTGCGCACAAATAGACGTAGCCGCCTCTCTTCTTCTGTATGTTGCTCACAGGTCTATTTGGCATGTATCTTGCACCACGCTTCTGGACACACTTTAAAATTTGCTGAGTCATTTCACCTAGTCCATAATTGGGATAATGACAAGAAGTTGGCTGGTGTCGCGGGCCGTCGCAAAAACGTTTAATGCGATCAATGAGTTGCCCACTACTCTCTATTTGGTTGATTGGCCCTCCTCCACTGAGTCCATGTAGAACAAATGTCTTGCTTTTTTCACTTTTTATCTTAAAAATTTGTAGCAAAGTTGAAACAGACTCGTTACAATCGATTTTCATGCATCCATACGTTGCTGTTCCGTTTAACGAGCGACATGATTTTGCGAAATCAACTAACGCTTTAACTTGTTCACCCTCAGGTAAAAACTGTACGTAATCTAGCGTGACAGGCATGAATTGACCCTCAGTATAAATGTAGTTAGCTTGAATCCTTCGTGTAAGGTGGGATATGTCCACTCCTATGTACTCCAACATTTGGACCATCCTGTCACGTCCGATAAAACGCTTTGGGACCAAGTCAAAAGCAAATTCGTCATCGCTGGTATAACTTTTTTGACCTGGAAATTTCTCTTCCAGTTCGGATAAAGTACAAACAGATCCGTTGGATCCTCCGCAAAATCGTTCTCTATCGACGAACAACACTCGCTTTCCTTCGGTCGAAAAAAGTCCTCCCAAAATGCATTCGACAAATCCGGTGCCCAAACATATTACGTCATATCGATCGAAATCATCCATGGCAGATTACAAGGACCTAACACTTTATAAACTTAAAATCGATACAAGTCAAAATAGATGGTTCTGTCACTGAAACAACTGCAAATGTGTCCCACACAACTGTGCAGAAATTTGCTATGACGTTTAGCACTGTAGCGGTAATGATTTATACATCCACTGTTCAACTGGGTTTATGAGTTACTCTATATATATGTATTGTTATACTTTAATCGGATCCATTGATATCACATGCGAGTTTTCAGTGTGAGTCAAGCGGGTTCATTTGGATTCTATCAAATCTGAATTTTGCTTTTGAAAAAGTTTTTTTAATGTGCACTGAAATTTTTATGAAACAGTTTCGTACTTTTTTGAGAAATGTTTTCCCAACATGTTTGCCAATTTACATTTAAACCGACATGCTGTTAAGCGTGCAAGACAGTATCTTAAGCAAATACGCCAACCGAATTTAATTGATGCCTGATATTGCCCAGTT
>QXVZ01013986.1:0-13152 GCA_008931825.1 Phallusia fumigata | reverse complement strand
TTTGCAGGGCATCGGCGAATACGTGAACTTGCGGAACGGGATGCCATGTCATCTGCACCCGACATCTGCTCTCTTCGGAATGGGTTTCACGCCCGATTACGTAGTGTACCACGAACTGGTGATGACGTCACGGGAGTATATGCAGTCGGTGACGGCAGTGGAGGGGGAGTGGCTGGCCGAACTGGGTCCAATGTTTTACAGCGTCAAGGAGTCGGTGAAAACCAGAAAGGTAATTTGGGTCTGGTATAGTTTAGTTTTCGTATCTCGCAAAGTGTAATTTGCGTGTTATAATTAATAGCAGCGATGGCAGCAAAAAATTAGTGTGCTATTTTGACCAAGCAACAAACATCTCGTGGCAATAGTGGGTGCTCGGGTATTATGATGTCATAGCAAATACAACGCGACATAAGGTTCGTTAGCAAAGGTTTTGGTCAAAACTAAAGTATAAACCTGCTAATTACAGAGAAACGGTTGTGTGATAATTTTACTTCAATTAAATATAGCTAAGCAGATTTTGTTGCAGAACCAAGCATTAAAAACAGCGATGCTCGACTCGGCCTCCTAGCAATCAATAAAGGGTAAACGTGATGTCTAACTTTGGGATTTTGCTCCAATTCGTTAAATTTTGATACAAACTGGGTGTGGGTTAAATACATCTTGCCTTTTGTCTTCCCTTTTCAATCTAATCAAACCTTCGCAGGAAAAGAGACAAGCGAACAAAGTGAAGATGAGCCAGATGGAGGAGGAGCTTGCACTCGCGGACGAGCAGATCAAGAGGAGGAAGTTGGAGCAGGAAAACGAGAGGAGTGGGGATTCGAAAAAGTGAGAGAAATTGTGATATTGTCCCTAACTACGCCTCGAAAGGACGACTAAAACGTAATTTTCAAAATCCAATTTCGACATGCCCCAAATTATCCAGGATAGGCTCATGTCATGGGTTCNACGGTTGTGTGATAATTTTACTTCAATTAAATATAGCTAAGCAGATTTTGTTGCAGAACCAAGCATTAAAAACAGCGATGCTCGACTCGGCCTCCTAGCAATCAATAAAGGGTAAACGTGATGTCTAACTTTGGGATTTTGCTCCAATTCGTTAAATTTTGATACAAACTGGGTGTGGGTTAAATACATCTTGCCTTTTGTCTTCCCTTTTCAATCTAATCAAACCTTCGCAGGAAAAGAGACAAGCGAACAAAGTGAAGATGAGCCAGATGGAGGAGGAGCTTGCACTCGCGGACGAGCAGATCAAGAGGAGGAAGTTGGAGCAGGAAAACGAGAGGAGTGGGGATTCGAAAAAGTGAGAGAAATTGTGATATTGTCCCTAACTACGCCTCGAAAGGACGACTAAAACGTAATTTTCAAAATCCAATTTCGACATGCCCCAAATTATCCAGGATAGGCTCATGTCATGGGTTCGAATCCCTCCGCAGGCTAAATTTTTCTCGCCATACCTTGCCTAATGGAAATGCTTGGAAGGCTGACTATGATTCGGTGTAACGCCTCTAGCAGGACTGGCGTATTCATCATGTGTGTACCGTTATCCTTGGCCTACATGAAAGCTTCAGGGCAGATACAAGCACCAAACATGGTCATACATATCACTCACAGCTAGATACCTAAAAATTCTCCAAAAAACGGAGTAAAACGCTAGTACAAATGGCAAATATAGTAGGACGCGCTGTAGCTGCGCAGCCGTTAAGTCGTTTTAGGCCGACACAAGCAACTATTTGAACGCTTTGTATTAAAGAACAGTTATAAATACAAAAGTGTACATTTTTTTCCATCCTCTAACATTCAGATGTTTTATCAACAGAAACCGCATTGCAACCCCGGGTCAAAAAGGCCCAGCCACCCCTCGACGAACACCAGGCCGTTTCGGTTTATGAAACCCACTCAGTGTTTCACCAAAAAAATACGGAAAAGCCTTATTTCCTGTGCACTGTTTGCTCGTTGGAAGGTAAAAAGGTGGAGAAAATGTGGACATGGAGAGTCTTGGCGCAAAGCACTGCCTTATTTAGCTTTGGTCCACAGCAGTCGACGACACGTGTACATCTGTAATGTACATTAATCGGCGAGTTGCACTGCTGCTTTTTTTCTTTTTGAAACACTTTTGTGGTAAACCAACACACAAAATAAATAAACATGGTGTCGCTCCTTACTCTCAATCGGCGAAAATTAAAAAAGTCCCAATCAAACTATAACCAACCAATCATTCCTATGGACGACTCGTTACGACCTATGTTCAACTCTATGTCGGCAAATTCTGCTTCTCAGTTCAACAGGCGACTGACTTTCGAACTATCAGATTCTTCCTGTACGTCTTCATCAGCTGAGTGGTACAAGTCCAATGGTATCACTAGTTTATAAGCTTATCATTGTAGCAACGTGCATTGAAAATGAACACGTTCGGGTCGTTTAACAACATGGGTTAACGAAACAAATAATATTCTTAGGGCAGGGTGTACGTCAAAAATTCGAACCCTCAGAAGTACAGCAAAAATATACCGGACATTTTTTGCATCATGGTATTAAACTCTAACGAAAAAAACATTTTCCGTCGCTCTGACATCCAACTGCAAATTCTACATAGAATTGTAAATCAACAAACATTTAAACTTTCCAAAACTGGGCACGGTAGAGTTCCCGTCACAGACAAGGTTCGCAAAGTTTATCGTCATCACTGATACAAACTTGGTAGCTGCAATGGACATACACGTTTTGCTGATGATCCAATTCCCTGCTGATGTTGGTGGTTATGGTAACATATTCGCCAGTGTCGTTTACGGTGGTTCCCACCACAGGACAGCTGAAATGTAAGTCGGTTAATATTTCTGCACATGCAATTTCCGGAAAGCGATAAATAATGCAAGTTGGTCGCCCTTATTACGAAAAAGCAACTCCTAAACACATTAAACAGTAACGGTTTATAGGGACATCGATTCCGGCGACAAAAAAATTACTTTTTGTCACATGATGTTTTGAATCAGAAAATGTTAATGTTGTAGCTCATAGGAGTGGTTCTTAACCTTTTTTTATTCCATTAGACCCTTCAACCGATTTTCAAAGCTAAAATCCCTCCAGTGAAAATTAAGTTCGTTAAACAACCTGTCTATATCAGTGTATTAATAAAAGACACTATAAGCTTTTCCAAATGATACACTGTATGCAGTGTTATATTCATTACACGATTACAATAATTTACTAATAATTTTAGAGTATTGTAATCAAGCTTTGCAATAATATTGTAATTAATCAATGAAAAGAATTTATTTAAAACACAAATACAAACTTCCCCCATCGCATAAACAAAATTCCCCTCTGTTGGATATTCCCCCGGTTGAGAACCTCTGGTCTAGTTCGAAAACCGTTCGTTGTAAGAACTGTACAAACCTGTCAGTTATCATGTCCACAACACGCATTGATCCAGGGTCTTCTGTAGATGCTCCCCAGCATTCGGTCAGCTAAATTGAATGGATTAGTTAGGTCAACCGACACTAACTCGCAGATAATAATCTGTTTTTTGGTCATGTGTCCAAGACAGTGGTTTTGATCGCGTGCCACTTAGGGGCGCTGTCCTGTAACCTCGTAACTTTTATTTTATGCAAATTAGCTTGACTTATACTTACCTAATGAGACAAAATCGGAACAAAAGTACACAGAAATACAGGAGTTTATAAAAAGAAGCGGATAAAAACAAGCGAAGGCTATGAATATAATTTCCTTGTGATGAATTAACCGGACGGTTTTTGCGTAATTATCTGGACTTTTGTGTCCCATTGGATGTACACCTACTACATATTTGAGACTACTGGTCCTGGCAAATGTCATCTAAAACTTACTAAAAGACGCGTTGATTGGGCTAAAAGCAAAATCATTTGCAAGGTAGTTTTTTCAAAGTTTTGGGCATTTGCTTATTCCTTCTACAACCCAATCTGCCACCGTTAGTTAAATTTTATTTACTAAACATAGGCAGCAACCTGTTTTTTCATGTAACCACTTCACCTACCTGGCTCTTGTATTCTGCTGGCATCAAAACATCCGTGGTGAACTTTGACCCCACCGGTGCGACTATCGGGTCGATCACGTGATCACTTGTGCTGATTTGATCTTTCGTTGAAATTGTGACGTCGAAGCCAACAAAGTCAACAATTTCCGGTTCATACTCAACTAAAGAATTCTTAGGGTCTCAGATTAAAGTTTAAAGCAGGTTGCAAGTGAGCTTTGTGCGGTCAAGCGGGGAAACATATGAAATGTGGTAAAGTAAGGTTTATGACATTTTTATGCCCTGAGCTGTGTCTAGTTTGGCTTGTACGTAAGTTAGTCACTGCATTTAGCTACAATGTAAGTAAATGAAACCTGTTATAACGTGTGGGCTGATTACCGCGGCTGGACCACTTTCCACACTTCCTCCTACACCGGTTGTGTTGCAAAATGGCGGATCCCAACCTACATTGCAGTGACAGCTTCCCAAATCGTTACACACCTACAAGTAACAGAGATGTAACAAGCGTTTCTCAACCTTTTCTGTTTCGTTCACCCTTAACACAATTTGCCAATTTTTTTACCCTTGCACAAAATACATGAATTGTGTCGATTGATAAACCGACCAAGCAATAAGCTAGAAGACAACGTTATACACAGAGAGTTTTTGCGACTTCAAAACTATTGTCAGATTGTCACAAGAATTTAAATATTGCTGCTGTTGTGTAACATGTAGGAATGGTTGGCCGACTGATGGTAGTAGGCAAGTATTACAGTCTATTCAGCGTTGTTGAGTAAAAAAACAAATGCAGATTAGCGGTTGGCACAGACACATTTCATTCACGCTTGCAAAAATTTCTATTTACCTGGGCTGAACCATTTACCCAATTAAGAAGCACTTCTTTAACATAGGACTCGTGTTTGCAAGGTTGCGGGTTCTAACCCCATCTCTTCGTCATGCGTTTTTTGACTATCAATCAAGTTTTATATTTTGTTTACAGCGCCCAAAAAGTGCATGTGAATGCATCTCAAGTAAACGCTGAAAACAAAAATGGTCAGCCTGAGCCACTAGTGGCTATTACATGTCGTTGACCCTTCTATTTGAAAAAAGTCAAATCTAAACATGTTTTTTTAAAAAGCATTGTTGAGGAAAAGGAAATGTGCAATCGTTTTTTTAATTTTTTCATAAAAATGACTAAAATGGGTAAAAACGTGGCACATAGAACAAATAACTTAAACATCTGCTATCTGCTTGTCACGTAGCAGAGTAATTTTTGAGGTACGTATGCGTTTTCCAAACGACGACGCCCAAAATGTTTTTCACATTGCCTAAAAATTGTAAAAAATCAAACAAGTAGAGGTCGATTTAAATCAGTATCAATAAGGCCTTAATATCTTAAAGAAAGTATTTTCAGCAGCAGAAACAATGATAACTTACGCCGCGTCCATGACACATGTCTTCGCATGTTGCCTCGCCAAGCACAGGTGTACAGTCGGTGTTGTGACAAACCTGTACAAAAGTGTTTACTGGTTAGTGAGCACGTTGCCCTGACGAAGGTCACCTGTATCGTAGGTTGAAAAATAGGAATTTTAAGTTTAATGTTTGAATCAAACCTATACAAGTACAAGAGACAGACGATTTGGCAGCATTGAGTAGGAAAATATATTACAACTGAGGGGTAGTATGTCGTACCATGTCTAAAGAAAGTTTGTTTAGTTTTTTTTCCTTAATCTATTGTAGGTACTTACCTGTACATGATTCGCAGTGATTTACGCAATGAATGCAAAAAAATTCTGTACTTGAAAATGCCCTAATGATTGGCTAAACTTACATCGTCTTTTTCTTTATCAAGGACAAAAAATCATTTTTTTACATTTCTACCTTACAAAATGAACATGTTTCGAGTTTAAGTGTTGGAACATTGGAATCGTTGAGATTTGAAACTTCATTTTGTGAAATCCAAACGAAACTTGAAAAATTACACACCAGTCCGTCGCTACATCCCGTGCCATCCAAAACCAAACCGTCGAACGCCGCGTCACTGCTTCCTGACGTCAGGGACAGACAGAGCTCTTCGCCGAACATAACACGAGCGATGATCCATGATATTCCCGGAATTATCGGTTCGTTTACAGATTCGGTATCGGCGAAAGTGCAATGCAAAGTCCCGCAATGTTTGTTGCTGAAATTACATGACGTGAACAACATGGAGGGTTGTATTGCATGCTAAATGAAAATTGATGTTATCAGTTTCATTGTAAGTATCTGATAAGGTTTTTTATCCTTTAAAGCGACAAGCAACTTTGTGCCACTTTTTCCTGTAATCCTTAATGATAACAACAGCGCCAAAACGTAGAAAATTGTTTACAAGCAAAACCATTTTTGAAAATAATAAAATCACTCTTAGGAAAGAGCCCGAGTAGGATTCAAACCCGGTACTCCTAGAACTTAAAAAGCAATCTTGCCTTTCCGTACACCTCGTGTTGTTTCCAAACACATCCCTACCGCAGTTTCCGAACGGTCGACCAAATGTGTTGATGGAATAACAAAAGTCTGATGCATCCAATGCGTCTGTTAAAGTCAATCCAATGATTACGAAACTTTAAACCTTTTGATAAATTACAAATATGAAAAAAATGAACATTCAACAATGTTCTTCGTGTTCTGACTTCCATTTAAATATTAAAAAGTACATGGCGCAACAATAGAAATTCTGGTTTCCGAAACTATCCTAAGATGTTCTAGAATAGTTGATTATTTTCTATTGTGGATACTTCTAGCAACTTCTCACCTTTTCCCCAGAATTGCTTGCAAAGTATATCTCGCGACCGACACAGACCACCGATACAAGTTCCGTTAGAACAAATGCTTCCTTCCAACACGAAGCGATCTTGGGGGCACTAAAGAGGAGCGGTGAACAAATTGTGAACGAAATGTAACCAAATATATAGGTGGCCACATATAAGTCAAATTACCTCCCTAGTCAACGAAAAATTACCACACTAGTCAAGAAAGAAATAACAACAAAGTAAACGAAACATAAAGGTAACGAAAAATCACCACAACAATAAACATAAAACACCAAAATAGTGAACGAAAATTACCACACTAGTCAAGAAAGAAATAACAACAAAGTAAACGAAAAATAAAGGTAACGAAAAATCACCACAATAATAAACAAAAAAACACCAAAACAGTGAACGAAAAACGACTACACTAGTGAACGAAAGAATTACCATGCCGGTTTGAACCGACTCCATTTTTAAACAAAACTTCCTTTAACACAATACCCGTACCTGTCCTGAATTTCCAGTGCAGTATTCGGGCAAATCACAATCATTCATCTCACTTGAACGACATTCGGTTGCTTCTGCCACCAGCTGGCACTGATCATCGCAACATAAATCTTCGTAACATTCGGCGAAATCAAACAAACTACACGTACTGGCGTTGCAGCATTTACTGGAAAGATAATAAAGTAACAATTTAGGTGACGGCTGGTGCAAACTTAGTTAATAGAATAACGAATTTGAAATGTTGATTTTTTCATGAATGACCTTTGTAAAAGTGCCTGCAAAGGTGGTAGAAATAATTTACCTTACTTAGGCAAACAAAAAACACAATATCCATCTCTCTTTGTCAAGCACGAAAAACATTTCTGTTTGTTTCTGTCCGATTAAAAACTTGAGGTTTAACACCAGAGCAGCTATACCGTAAACAGCGTCTGGCACGACCCAGCAAACGAACAAATCATTGGATATCTTTTGATGTACCAGGTTTTGGTCGCTGAAAATTTGCACCTTTATTAAGTAGAGCACACAGATTATAAGTAAGTATCGAATCTCTTGTGACAGGGAATTTCCTGTAACTAAAACAGCCACCAACATCACAACGGTCAACAACTTAGCAAGATCACCTTTTACAACTTTCGGGCGTTCCACAATCGCATTCCTCTCCCATCTCCAAAATCCCGTTTCCACAATTCGGGTCTGTTATTATCTTTTGGGCGTCCGGAACGTCCAACACACAGTAGTGATTGCGTTCCCGAAGAAAGATTTGAAGCTCCTTGGCACTGCAGTTTGACCACGTTGTTTGCCTGCAATGGTCGCAAAATACATTTATGGTAAAACTAAAGAAGATCGAGAGGTCGTTGGTTTTTATCCCGGCCGCTATTGCTTCGTCCAAGTGAGTTTTACCGAAGAAAAGTCGTTCGAAAATTTTTTTACAAACATGAAAACAATCAAACTTATACAATTGGCCATTTTTGTGAAACAGAAAGTACCTCCCCTGAAGTAAAAAACTTTTAATCCTTGAAAATTATTTGTTATGGCCCGTTATTTGACCTCTTGCGTTCCCATTAGCACCATGGCCTATAGGCGCCTGGGTTTATCCAACTAAATCCTGGCGGTTGAACCAAACGAAAGTTTTTTTTAAAAAACTCAAAAGCGTATAAACGAACAACAACTTTTGTAACTATTGGTGAAACTGAAAAGTAAAGGTGATGCAACAAACTGATAATCTTTAATATTATTTGTTTTTTACCCATTGTGAAAGGTTGCCATAACACAACCAAGGTCATTCGGACAAGCACAGTCCTCGATGTCATCATGATTCATTCCGAAATTGTGACCAAGTTCGTGAGTCATCGTGAGCGCTACATCCGGCGCGTGACTGGTGAAATCCTGTGCAAATTCATGATTTAATCATTATTTTTCATGACAAAACCTCTATATGAGTGCAGTAAAATTTGTTTCAGCTGAAACACAATGCAAGTATTTGCAAAAAGCAGATTATCAAAATTCTATTTAAAGGCGAATTTGTTTCAGTTAATTTGACAAAAAACGCACGAACCTGCTTTTAACACGGTCAGACAGTTGTTACCACACTTGACTGCTCGAAGCTCGTTCGGGAACCAGCTTCAAGTGTGAAAACAAAAAGAACTACTGACAGCACCGTACCCGCACGACAGCCACAGAATGTGATGAACACATTCCTGCAATATAAGCCGATCCAATTAATGTGGAGGTCGAGGCTTGGTTGATGATCAACTGGGCGTTGTCGGTTTGTTTCCATGGATCTTCAGGATCGGTTGAATCTTCTATTCTTTGCCTTCTGTACAGCCGGAAGTTGTCCAGGGTCTAAAACACACAGGGATTCGTAGTTGCAATTTGTATTGAATTTTATGGTTTTCGCAAATGTTAAAATGTCTGTAATATATGAGAGCATGGTCCGGCCCGCGGGTCAATTGTGAAATTTTCGAGTTGAGTTGTGACTCAGATACTTTTTCTTCCTGTATTAAACTTTAGCCAACAGAAAAGCAGCTTTGATGGTCCATGACAAAATAAAGTTGGACCACTCTAATATATCATATTACGATTCACCAGGGACTAAGCAGTAAGGATGGAGACAGTCGCATTTGACTACAAGACAGTAGAGTGTAAACTTGAATAGGTCTGATATCATTCAAGGTTTTGTTTTAGGTGTGTATATTTCTCCATAATTTTGGCTTTTAAAAAAACAGCATGCAATCAAACTTTGCAATGTTTACAGTCTTGCTTTCATGTCTATTAGGATATTTTAGTTGCAAGGAAAGTGAGAGTTTAATTCTAAACCCAAACCTTGCCACGACTATGCCTGGACCCAGAGTAATCATGTGCTTGAATACAAGACTTTGGCTTGGGTGCTACACAAAAGTGTAACTATAACTTACATTTCCGTTTGGCCCGTGTATTTTGATCATGTCCATTTCGTTCCAAACTTCGATGTGGTACAACACAACACGGACGCCGAGTTGCTTGAACACGCAATCCACCACGTTCACCATGGTGATGAAGCGATCCTCTATAGCGGAAACGTTTGAACCATGAGCCATAAACTGCCGAAAAATAAAATGAAAATCAGTTTAGAAGATTTGAACGCATAAGCTTAATCTGATATAGATTTAGTTCGGGCAAATACAGGTGGAGAAGATATGAGCGAGTTGATTGATTAGCTTCGTTCTCTTAATAATAATTTTAAAAGTAGATTATAGACATAAAATAGATTTTATGAAATCCTATTTTATAATAGACGAGTCTTAATTGGTATCGTAAAAATAAAGCTGTTTTTAGAAAAGCAGTTCGTAATAAATTTAAAAAAAACGAAACTATATAGACACAGTCGAAACACAATGTGGCTTGCATGTAAAAAAATTATTTTTACCGGCATTGTGTACGACTTTTTAAACAAGTTCTAATAAGTATTTTTCCAGTTTTGACAGCATTTTACGTATTTAAAGTGAAGTGCAGAATTAAATTCTCTTGTTTGGTGTTTCAAAATCTAAACTTCTACGTTGAAAACCAAATTACCTCCGACAAATCACAAACGAGTAGAAGTTCGACAAATAACGGTGGATTTTCCAAACTGCGTGTCTTTCTTCCTGCAAAAATGGCTGAATATATCTGGCGACGTACGACATAGCAAAACAAAGAATTTTCAATATTGGAAGTTTTTAATTTTTAATAAATGCGTTTTTACCTGGTACTACAATTGAAAAGCAAACATTTATGTTTGGAAAAAAGGTTAAAGAACTTGTATCTAGTGGGTTTGATTTGGCAAGTTTTACTTTTAGTGTGTCGCAATTTCTTCCCGACGTATGGCAGAACATCGTGTTTCATTGTAGTGAATTGTTCATCCACCATCTTTAATACGTGAGTTTCCGGTTGTTCAGGGTCTTTCCCGTGCACAGGTGACAAAGCAAGTGTCCGACTGTGAACTGTGATTATTCCCCTGTAGCAGAGAAAGTACAAACGTGTTAGCGAACACAAAGTACTTGTGTTGTCGCCAATTCGCATCACAAAACTCTAAATCAAAATTACTAGTCTTCAGCACACGTTATAACTTTAATGTCTACACAAATAAATTTAGTGTGCATTTGACACGCGATTATTTGTTGTAGATGTTGTTTCTATTTGAAAAAAAGACATGTATGAACTCCATAGGCTTTGTAAGTGTTACCTGTACTTGCTGACCACTGGTAGTTCGGGTTTTTGAAGAAGTAATACGTACGCTATACTATAGTTTACATACCTAATGTCGTTGCACAGATTCAGTGCCACCGAACTGTTTTCACACTTCTCCACTGACCCTTGGTAGTTGCAGTCGATGCTTGCACGGTTTTTCTTTCACAATAAATTTTACATTTCTGTTTTTTTGTTACGGCAACAACTATTGGCAATAGTTAATAAATCTATTAATTGGAAAATCAACGGGCAGTTTTCATCACAGTTTTGCGAAATGTTCTTCGTTTGACGTGAGATATCTTATGTTAAGGTTAAAATAATTCTTGTTTCTTGTTTTGTGGCTTATCTGTACGAACGAAACCCTATATGCTCCGATATTAGTGACTTTGCACTTTACAACAGTATAAATTTAGGATTTGGACTCTACCAGCACACTTATTTTAACTACTTTACCACCTTGTGATTGAATATTTGTTTTCCTGCTGAAAAGTACGATGTTGCGAATTTCGGCGAAACAAGGTTCTTAGTCCGGTACAGCAGGATCGCGAATTCATTTTCTTCAATTGTAAGAAGCAATCTTTCAGTTTCGTGAAGCGGTCGATTGGCCTAAATACAAAACAAGATTTTTGTTCCTTTTCAATCCGTTGTCTGTGCCTTACAAACACTCCACGGTCGAGAATGCAGGTAACTTTAATCTTTAAAAATTAGTACCCCCCCCCCCCCCCCCCCCCCCCCCCCCCCCCCCCCCCCCCCCCCCCCCCCCCCCCCCCCCCCCCCCCCCCCCCCCCCCCCCCCCCCCCCCCCCCCCCCCCCCCCCCCCCCCCCCCCCCCCCCCCCCCCCNCCCCCCCCCCCCCCCCTAGCACCTGGCTGATCCGACCTACGAAAAGTTGCTGACCCTGCGTAAAGACTTACCTGGTGCCTTGATATGGAAACGATTAGGTTTTCGTTTTGCCGAAGTTTAGAAAATATTTCATCGGGACAGTCTTGTGCAGAAGAGCAACCTACAGTGGTACAAAACATAGAACCTCATGTGCAAAGTGGCACGTTTAATTGGCCTAGGAACCAGCTTTTATTGTACAGAAAAGTGCACGTTATACGTAACATCATGTTCAACGTTCAAAGCTTACCTTCCAACGAATAAAATTAGTGGAATAAGCGGCTGCCAATTTTTAAAATATACCTCGTTAACTTTCGATCACTGTTTAAATTTTAAATGTGATTGGACGCATATTGACTGTAGTTAATGCACGCACAGTAGTTCAAAAAGCGTTAAATAATTTGATCGGGTTGACACTATCGCCACTACAACAAAACGTCGGATATAAAAATTTCGTTGCAGTATGGTGGTAAAAGTTAATTATAATTTGCATGCAGTAAAAGCATATATTTAAAGCTTATTGCCTCATAGAAACTTACTCAGAAAAGCAGTTAAAAGTAGCGCCAGACAGCTGAAATGGAACGACATTCCTAACTTAAAACAGTTTCTGTTAACTGTCGCAATCGAACAGTGCAACAGCATTGATGCCATTATGCAAACGGAAATGTGTCAATATACTAATGCACGGACAAATCATATGTCATGAACAAAAATGATTTAATGCCGCAGATTTTTCGCGTGGCATTTAATATGTTTTCTATGCCTCGATACGTCATGAGGTGATTTCCCTAATTACAAGAAAAAGCTAAACTCTCGCCGAAATTTTATGAATTTACGACTGATGTGAATTTGATCAAAAACAGCCAAGTGTTGCAGATTTTAGGACACAATTACGTTGGTATCTTGTTTAAGGCCTGTCCTATACGGCACAAGTCTGCTATAAAATTAATGACGATTCCTGGAATAGTAATTAGTAGTTCCGTTTTTGCCGCCGGCAACGCAATTTATTTTGCTGTGTAGCAAGTGTTTATGAAGTAAATATAAGTAAAAGAAAAACGCTCACTTCTAGTCACACTGCAAGTTACTCCTGTACGTTTGTAAATCAATCAGTGGGTTTTAATTTTGCGTGCACAAAAGGAAACTGGGTGAGCTTTGATTGCATCCTTTAAGAGTTGACAGGAAATTGCATTGGAAATCCGTATTAAATTGTTTAAGCGCTCGTATTATGTCAGGATATGAGTACAGCAGCTGTGTCGTGTACTTAATATAAGTGATTGTGATATGTTTTACA
>QXVZ01013980.1:175541-253595 GCA_008931825.1 Phallusia fumigata | reverse complement strand
GTTATTTAGGTCCCTATGTACCTAACGTGTTCCTACTTGACAATTGGACTCACAATACCTTTGGTTAGTATTGTTTATTAGAAGACACCAACACGTAATTTAGAAGGCTCCGGTAGCAAAGATCCTACCAAGCCAAAAGCCGAGAGTAGAATGACAACACACGATTACCAAGCTGAATATATGCATAAACACAACTTCAATAAACCAACATACGATTGCGGTCGATCGATAAAATACCATTGCGGTCGGCCACGTAACGCATGCATCCGTACCGGGTGCAAGAGCGGGTCATTCAGGAGTGGTGGTCACGCGATATAAACCATGCGAGCTTTCGCTGGGACCGACTGGTACGAACCCAAAAGGCACATTACGACATGAGATTGGATTTAAGCATTACGTCACAATAATATTTAAGCCAAATACGTTACACTCGTTCACCGCTAATAAATGTTTAACTGTTTATTTATACGATATGCAATTGAAATTTTTACACTTCGAAAACAAGACGATGTTCGATTATATCACACCAAAAATCGTTTCAAGTAAATATACAACATAGACAATATGTCAGTTCAAAACTTTTTGCAATTTTGGAGGTTAATTTGAACTCCCCTCATCCGAATCTGATGATCTTGGGTGATAGAAGCAAACATCCTCTCCTTTCCGCACAAGATTTTATTATAGACATCACGATCAATTCTGAAAAGAAAATGAAACAGTAAACAAAAACAAATATTTGTTCAAGATACAAATAAGAGTGTAAAAAAACGAAGAATACAAAGTTATTTTGTATTGCAATAACACACATATTTTGTTAACTTTTTAGGTAACACAAACTGTTTTGTCAAACATAGGTTATCAGCCAAACAAGAATATATGCGTTAACATGATGATAACGGTTTGTATAACGTTCTGTGCCCCAACAAGGGACAACAGATCATCTCGCCTAGTTTTAAGCTATGCAAAGCTGTGTAAGCATGCTTGTGCGAGGAATTGTCGGACAATAGCTAGTCTCGCTTTATACCTTTAAACTACGCTAGGACTGCGCTAGCATGTTTTTACGAGAAGCTGTCGGACATATTTGTGCAAGGACTTAGTAAACAGGCAGTGAGATCAGACATAAAATGGGGCAATAATAGGTGCCAAAAAGCCAGCCTTGCCTGGCGTATATACGATATCTCATTTATCGTAACCTCAACAAATGGAGGATTATAAAACTCAAGACAAAATACCCGGCGCAATATCGCTCGGTTTTGTGTGTCTGTCGATGACAGCACAACGTTGATTCGTTATTTAACCGTATTAAACATATAACTGTGACATATTTCTTAATGCAAGTAAAATTTGGTTGACATAGTACATTTGCTTTTAACTAAAAAGTTAACATATCACCACTAGTACATAAAGGTTAGTTTAACGTATCCCAAGAATGGGCTAGGCATTGTATCGTGGTAAAACAAACAAACAAAAAATTAATAAAACACAGTAAAACTTAACTTGTGGTTTAAAAGAAACATCGTCGAAGAGATTGTAATTCCACGCTGCTTCGTTTGTTTCCATCGTTTACTCCATTTGTCTTTGCCATATCCATGTTTGAAATTGCGGCTTCAAGGTTGTCGTAGATCGTAGTAACTTTCTGTAGATAGTTAACTGCTGTTGATCTTCGTCCAACTTCAAGTCACGAGGGGTCGTCAGTGTAGGGTTTTTGGACACCAACACAGCGTCCAAGCTGAAGATCTTACCAGGACAAAAGCCAAGCGTAGACTGACAACACACGATTACCAAGCTGAATATATGCATAAACACAACTTCAATAAACCAACATACGATTGCGGTCGATCGATAAAATACCATTGCGGTCGGCCACGTAACGCATGCATCCGTACCGGGTGCAAGAGCGGGTCATTCAGGAGTGGTGGTCACGCGATATAAACCATGCGAGCTTTCGCTGGGACCGACTGGTACGAACCCAAAAGGCACATTACGACATGAGATTGGATTTAAGCATTACGTCACAATAATATTTAAGCCAAATACGTTACAAGCCTTATGTGATTTATGTTGTAAAAGTACCGTGTATTGTTGCTGGTAAATAAATGTTCACAAAAAACTTTTGCGTGAAGTCGCAAGTCGCTTAAATCCAACTTTGTGGGGCCATGTGCAACACATTTTTAAAACAGCTGTGGGTCACGTGGAAAGTCGCCGCTGGTCGCATTAGGACCGGGGGCCGCACAATGAACACCCCGCGCTATTGGCAGGTATGTATGTTAATGTGAAAGCTGCAACATAGCGCGATTGCTTTGTGCTTACAAGGTTGTGGGTTTTTGTCACGGTCGCTTTTGTTTTTTCTGGGCAAGAAACTGAAGCGGCATTGCTCAAACCCAGAAGAAAGCGATGGGTCGAGCCAAATTGAAGTCACGAACTTTTAATATCAAAGTCAAATAAAACTAGAGAAATGCGGTTCTCTATATTTTCATTCCACATACACTACAGCCCTTAAATGGTGTTTTCCACACGTACCATCTCCTTTGTTATATTGAATGTATCTTCAATACCCGCATTATATTGGGTCCCTAATTCCCTTGGCAGTTTACAACTTAATTATAAGGACGTGATCAAAAAATGAAAACAAAATGTAAATATTTCCATTTATTATCTAACCAAATCCTTTTTTACTTCCAATTACAATCTCAATGTCAAAAGCATGATTTAAACCCCACACCCACACTAATGACCAAAAGTTTGACCAACGACCCTTTCCATTGCGCTTTTGGACCTTCCAAATATAAGCTTGCAATAAATTCATAGTAACGTGTCTTTTACTGCGTTATTTAGCAAACGCTATTCGGTTAACACTACGCAATCACGTGGTGCAGTATCAACAGTTGGCTTCGTCTTTATTAAAACATGACAATCTTTTCATATCTGTTGGAAGATGTTGCGTTGCGTATACAATACATACAACTATATGGCCTAGTAATGTTGTGTGCTGACCATCCGGCAGCAAAATGGCAGGACTAAAAAAAAGATGAAATAAATTTGTGCCGCATTGTCTTCTACATCGTAAAATAGTAAACGTTCCATGAGGTCACCACTGCCGAATGTGTTTGCGTTGCGCAGCTATTTCCGGCTTGGCGATTTTTTTAGTGCAGTTGTGTCGCTACGATTTCTTTTACCAAGCGAAATTTACTTAACCCAATTCAAACTCAGCTCATTTGTTTCAGCGAATCGCCCGTTTATGTGTGAAGTAGCAGCCTGTTACCAATCTCTGCTGAGCGTTGCCCTTACTTTGTTAAATATTGCTGTTTTGAAAATTTCACATTTTGGGGGCTTGTGGGTGACCTGGGGGAAAAAATTATCAGAGCACAACTTCTGATATCTATCTATCATATGTAAAAAAGAAATTTGGACGACTCTTTCTTTACCAAAACGTGGGAACAACTCGTGTTTGGCAGAAAAAATAATAAAAAGCAGAGTAAAAACAATGTGTTGGCTGCGTAAAAGGAGACCCATGATAGGGCAGCTAACACGACGATGAACACAAAGAAAGTAAATTTACCTCTGTAATGAGTTCACAATGAATTCTCGGTCGATACTAGCATGGTAGATCATCTTGTTAATGTGCGGCTGTAATTCCACAAGAGATTCCATTGTTTTCGCGTTTACTGAGATTGGCAGAAGCGAAAATGGCACGTGTTCGATTTTCTGCAATAAATGTATGTTTTAGAAGGACAAGCTGTCAGCAAAATAATAAGTATTGTTAATTTTGAATTTGGGATGGGCCTAGGACCAGAATAATAAATGTGGAGCAAAAACGCTAATGTCGTGACAAAGGGGTCGAGCCTCTCGAGCAGCAAAATGAATACTTTATTTTACAAAATATCAAATATAGTCCTTGTTTTTTTCGGATTTCTCGTATCGTCGACTTGGCTGATAAAAAATATTCGCTTTGTCTCGTTTTTACTTTTTAGAATTTAAATGTTTTTCCATCTTTTATGTTGCGAGTTTGCTTGATGAAACTTTTCAGAGAGCATGCAAATGGTAATCGGCGTCGTAACTTTAATCTTGTTTCACAAACGGCAATGTGCCCTACCGAATACTCGTGTAGGTGTACTGGTCCGATAAGCATCCCTAATGCTAAATAAACATCTTCCCTAAACCAAAACAAGCGGTGGAAAGAAAAATAGGTTTTTCTTAAGTACAATTTATCTAAGGCAGGGGTGTCCAAACTTTTGTAACGTGGGCCAATTTTATTCATGTGAAGACGCTTGCGGGCCAGCGTTTTAAGTTTCTAACTATAAAATTAGTGCCCAAGTACACGACTGTACAACGATCTCATCAGTCTAAGGGGATTTGTGTTGCGTTAGTACCATGTACTCTTTCTTATCACCGGTAAATAAAGTCCTATGAAAAATTTTTGTCTGAAGTCGCAAATCGCTTTCACCCCTATGCTTAATCGGAACTTTGGGGGGCCATGGGCAACACAATTTAAAACCACAGTCGCAGGACACTTGAAATGCCGCTGTGGGCCGCACTGTGGACACCCCTGATTTACGGCAAGTTGCTAATTCGTTTTCTTGTATAAGACGAGTAAATGGAACTTTATCTACTGTATTTTTTCCCGTGGGTCCGTCAAGAAGGTCAAGAAGAGAGTCATATTATTGCAACACAGGTCGCAACCCAAACTACGTCGCCGGTTCTTCCGCAATATTCTAGAAAAGTCGCCTGTTTCTTCTGTATTAACCGCTCCATTTTCGCCCCCACGTTATTCGTACTAAAAAAACTAGGTGCCAGCCATAGACTAGAAAACGAGGAAACAGGGCTGCGACTTAAATAGGCAAAATAACATGGAAGCTGGGCTGCGACACTCTGTTAGGCGATTGTAAATAGACTACCAGCGTCGCCGTAAAGTTAGTGTCTAGAGCAGTGGTTCTCAAATTTTTTTTAGGTGACTCGCGGTCCACTAAAACTTAAAATCCACTTCACACCAGCTCTGTGCATGCCACAATCGAGACCGAACACTCCTCGCGGTCCCCCAAAATCGCCTCACGCACCCCTAGTGGACCGCGGACCCCACTTAGAGAACCACTGGTCTAGAGTTAGCATAAAATACTCGCGCGTTGTCGACGTTTTAAGTTACTCAGGATGGCGTATGCCGGTCCCCGCCGTGGTAGCGCGTCGGGGCCAACCTCAAGCAGCCTCTTGTCCAAAGGCGCCTTAGCTCTGGCCTAAGTTTAATTAGAAGTCTAGGGTAGTCTGGACTTTAGCGCATAATTAAGCCCGTAGAGTTCAGTCAAGCAATAAACTTAGAAGTTAGAATATACGCTATTTAATTAGATATGACCCACTATAGGGGTTGGCAATCAGTTTTTATGTTGTTAGCCTGCTTCTATATTGATTACTAATAGCTGTTATTTTTTTCACCTTCTATTTGAATAAGGCTGTTAATTGCAATTAAATACTGAAACCGTGGGTGCCACGACACATTACCCAATTCGGCCGGACAAAAAATAATTTGGTTTGTGAGCCAAAACAATAGGCCACCCTTGCTTTATGCTATTTGAGTGCATCATGTCGCTTTGACACCGGTCAATTCGACTTGTTCTAAAGCAAACGATTTTCTAATTATCTTTCGCTTTTATGCAAATAACAGCTAACCTGCACGAAAACAATGTAAAGGTATAGAGTAACAAGTTTGCAGCGAAAACAAATCACTTGCAGTTTGTCAGCGTCGCGAAACTGGGACGTAAGTAACAAACCACTTCCAAAGTGCTTGGACAGAGTTTCGTGACCCAATAGTTCCATGAATATCACGCGGTAAACACATGCACACGCGATAGCCGTTAATCGACATCACGCAAACAATACGCCTTTTGTCACCATTATTGCACAACACGTCTTGACTTGAACATCAGAGAGTCATCTGTCGCGGAAAGTGGCCCTTTTCGCACCTGCACATAAACCGCTGGTTTCCGTTCGCTCGCCACAGTGTAAAATTGACGTTGGTCTGGTTAGGTGATAAACAGACTTCAGAACTAACCTGCGACACTAAGATAGGCGATTAACCTGAACGCTTATTACCTACATCACTTTGGTTAGGATGATGTTAAACTTGCTTGAGGCTCAATCACTTTGGTCTTAGATAGACGACTGTAAATCGCCAAGATAGCCAAGTGGTTAGCGAGACTGCCTTGTGCACACAAGGTTGTGGGCTTGTTTCCCTGAAAAAGGAGCGGCATTGCTCCAACCCAGAGGAACCCGATGGGTCGACCCAAACCGAAGTCACCAAGTTCAAAAAATCGAAAACATCATCTGCCGGAACTGCAATGAGGCAGGAAGCTCGACGGCGGACTCATTGTGAGCATAACGCATTCAGGCGTTGTTCCGCCCACAGAGGGTAAAAATGGAACAAACAAACCTAGTTTAGAAGTAGCCTAGATACTTCGATAGGCTAGTCTGTATAGAATTGCGTTAACTTGCTCGACTATGTGCGAAATAGCCAAAACGTGCATTATCAAACATATTTAATCATTTTTGTTTGTGTCGTACTTTCGGAGCTTGAAGCTATCAGGCCATGTTTTTCAGTCGAATCCCATACTCTTCCCTAAATTCTAGGCCTCCTCGGCTATTCCGACCAACGTTTCTAACTGCCGTGTTTCTTATAATGCGCCTAACACACTCCCTTGTGAGCTCCGTCACACATCGCTTTGTTAACACGATGTAGCTGCAGCAAGTTTAACCTCGATCCACCAATCGCGCCTGTCCCCAAGTAGACCTTTTTTACACAAAAACTTCGGGTGGGGGGTCAAGTGTAAAACAATCTATTAAGGGACCAGCGTAGGTTGGACCTCGGCACAAAAGCCCCATGGGCGCCGGCATGTAGGGGCACTTGCACCCTCCTGGAATTACGAAATGTACTTTATTAATTATGTATCTTCTATCAAAATAATCTCAAACGAAAAAGTATGTACGCATTAAGGCCCGTTTACACTGTGTTCAGTGGCGCTCAACCTAGCCTTACTTTGCGACCCCTACCGTTTACACTGCGATTTTCGGTGGGTACCTAAGCTTACTAAATCGAATGCACGACGTCATTTTTGGCCTACTATGACAGCAGATGACCATAAACTATCACATAAATTTATCGTTGGATTAACTTACATTTTTTATTTGAATGGATTTTAAAAGATGACATCGGCATGAGATTTAAAAGGCCACTGCATACGAAATTTTGTATAAGTTAGAAATTTGGAGTTCGAAAAAGTCTGTTTGAATATAAATTGAAGTTATTAGCTCTTCTGAAATTATTGACAAAGAAACGGGACACTCATGCCAAAAGATTTAAAAGTTATAGGGTGCATCCAATCCCACAGACACGCAAACAAGATGGTAGGTAGTAATAAGAATTAAATTTGAGACAAATAGCCTACCATCCCAAATTTTTGCCAAATAAAGTAACTTTTTGAAATAAGAAACCCGTACACAGCGATTACACAAACCGATCTGCGCAGATTCAAGCTGCTTGATACGCAGAAAAACGCTCGGCAGGCGATCACGTGCTCATTTCTACGAGACTTGAGCGACCGAAATCATCCGAGCGTAAAACCAGACAGACAAAATAAAACAAACAAAACTGCGCAGGTTTGAGCGCGCGCCCTACGCACAGTGTAAACGGTCCTTTAAGGTCCCCCCCTCGAAAATTTTCTAATGACGCCCATGTACCTCTGATCAAAGCCATAACGTTGTAAATACAAAGATGCGGCCGTGACTTAAACACTACCCACACTAGCCAATGGCTTTTCGGTTTTAATTATTTATCTACAGTAGTTGCAAACACTGTAGGATATTTTAATCTGGTAACAACCACAGAACTTTCAAGCATATTTAGCAGCTACACAAATTCTGGTAAAGTTTCATCACTTTTTTATCATTCTCAATACAAGGAGAAAAATAAGGCACAGCAAACTGGCAATGACGAGTTTGACATCCCAACTCCATCCTGGATCAACTGCCTGCCTTAATTCATCTGTTGACAAAAATGTTCTTGGTGAAACATTTTCCCAACGTGCTCACAGGCAAACTAGCAATTCGCATGTTTTTGCTATTTTCTCTATGTAGTGTGTTGGCAAAATGGTTCAAAATGTAAGCATGTAAATAAAAAACTGATATAGCTTATCTACTAAAACAAAACAGTGTAAATTTACCACTCACATAAACTTGAACAAGTTCTTCCATCACTGTTAAGGACCCGACCGGGTTTACAAACGCAAAAAATCGATTCTTTTTTTAACAAACATTCATCCTCACATCCTCCATTGTTCTAAAATAGTCAATAAAATTGCTTGTAGTTGCATGCTAAAATGTCATGGCTAAGTACTTTGTTTCAAAAACTGGCTGACTTATTACCAGCAACTCAATTTTTTAAGCATTCCTATCTTAACAATTGTAATAACAAATTTTCACTCAGAAATCAATGATGGGTCCCCTGCCTTTAGTACACAAGAAGCAATACAATTTATTTAAAGTATATGCATGCACTATTGACAAATACTAGCTGCTACATACCCCAACCATAGGCGTCGAGTTTTTAGCAAATATTTTTTGTGTCGGGTGGCGAAATAATCAAATCTAAGCGGTCTGACACGTGATCAAATTACGTACCGTAAGTCTGTTTGTTTATAGCAGGGGTGACCAACACGCGGCCGTTTCATGTGGCCCGCGAGGCAGTTTTCGAAATGACGTTTAAACTTGCATAATTGGCAACCAATTTCCTTACAGCAGTTGTCTCTCAAAATTTAATTTTTTTTGACCGGTCAATTATTCAAGAAAATCTCTCTTTCAAACCTTGTGTGTCAAATTTGTACCACAAATGCCATCGTTTCCACACAATCATGTTTTATGTCGTGTGTTTCAACACATTCGTACTCGCATAAAATCACGTGCACGACGTAGAGAGCGATGGTTCAAAAGGGTAAACACATGTCTGGATTGGGATCTTGGTGTGAGGATTTTTATTGTCTATGTTTTGCACCACTTGAATAACTTTAATACAAATTTCTTGTTAAGTGGCCCGCCAAATAATTTGCGAGTCGCATGTGGCCTTCGGCCAACAATGTTGGACACCCCTGGTTTACAGCGTTATTATACTGCCTCTTATCGCTAGTATTAACGGTGTATACAGCACAAGAGACGCGCAAAATTGGGCTTACTCCTGCGTTGCTTAAAAAACGAAAAGAAATTTGCGTCGCTTGCCTCGCACGTGTTTGGTGTAGTTGTAACGATTTGGCTTAAATATTATATTGACGTTATGCTTAAATCCAATCCCATGTCGAAATGTGCTTTCAAGTGCGAACCTCCGGGTCGTACCAACTACGGTCAAAGCAAAAGCTCAGAGTGTTTACATCGCGTGATCACCACCCCAAAATGACCTGCTCTTGCGCCTGGCACAGGTAATACGCGTTAGGCGGCGGACCGCAATGGTATGTTGTTAGTGATATTATGTTTTATGCATATATCGAGCTTCGTAATCGTGTGTTGTCTTTTGGCCTCGGCTCTAGTAGGATCTCTGCTACCGGAGCCCTTTTAAATTACGTGTGTTGGTGTCTTTCAATAAACAATACTAACCCAAAGGTATTGTGAGTCCGATTGTCGAGTAGGAACACGCTACCCAATAGGGCCCTCAACAACTCAAAACCCTACGTCTTCGGAGAATCCTTGTATCGGCACAAGCAACATATGTTTTAAAAAGGAGAATATAAAAAGAATCCAGGAAAATTCTGGGGTAACAGCATATACTTTTCATAATGGCTGCCACCCTAGAAGTTTCCAGTGGGATGGCCGCCCCTGCCGCCCCGGGATTCGACGACTATGGCCCTAACCTATAATTTTTTGCATATTTTTAGCAAAAAACCTAACCAACGAGTTTTAGTGAAAGTTGTCAAAGATTTGACAGTAAAGTCAACTGTTTTCTTATGTTTAAATATTAATTGGTAATTTTGCCAAAAACTTGCCAAATGCTTACATGTTCACAAGCATTGTTTGACTTTTTGGCGCACGTAATTGGACCATATGTGATTTTGCTAGGGTTAACATCCGCATGTGATCTCTTCTTTCGTTTCTGCCAAAATAAAGAAACATCACTTCCATGTACAAAAGGTTTGAGTAGACCTCCTTAAACTTCTTAATCTAAAATTAGAAAAACAAAAAAAATGACTGTGCAATGAAGCAGCACTAACTAACAAACATGGCTAAAACTGATCTGCATAACCAAACAAAACACTTCCTGTTCAAGAGGAAAACGTTACTAATCTTAAAATTTACCAAGAAGTCAATTTACTGTTACTTTAGTTTTCCACCGAGAGTGACCTGGTGGTTGTGCTTTGCATGCAAGATTGGTGTAAAAAAATCCCCCTTTAGTCTATTTGTGTTAGTAAAAAAATCTGGAGCGACATTGCTCCTAGTTATGGCTGAGTGGTTAGCGAGACTGCCTTGTGCACACAAGGATGTGGGTTCTAATCCCATCTTGGTCGCTTGTGTTTCCTTGAGCAAGAAACTTGAGCGGTCCAAGCCAGAGGAACCCGATGGGTTGACCTAAATTGAAGTCACCAACTTTAAAAAATAAAATGAAAAAGATCCATAGGAACTGTAATGAGGCAGGTAGCTCGGCAGTGGACGCATTCAGGCGTTGTTCCACCTCCAGAGGATAAAAATGAAACAAACAAACAAACAAACCAAGTTAAATTTACTGAGCCAATGAAGTATTGATCTCAATGCAACTGTAAATGTAGCTGGTGTGTCAGATAGGCTATACCACTTAATTATCAGTTGGGAGACAAAGTAACAACTGGAAAACACATCGAATTACCACAGCTTGACAGTTATCGCCAGTCCCAGTGTCACACAGTTCAACATCACAGTGAACAAATATGGATTGAATCCCATCAAGTAGATGGGACCACACAAATGCAGTGAACTTGAATTGTGTAATTCGAGGCTGGAAGTTTTGGAAGACAATTGTTGAGTTGGTGGACTCTGATGTCACATGCACTGCTTCACTGAAACAGCAACAACATACCGCATTAGGTTGTTGACAACAAAAACAGTTTGAAAATATTTGTGGCTTTAGCTAAAGTAAACTGCAATATAACTTTTTTGGCACACCAACATATAAACAGTCCCTCGAAAGTACTTTTTCCAGCACAGTTCTTGAAAATTTTTTTATTATCATCTGGTAAAAAACTGCTTATTGGCAGTCTGTACTTTATAGATATTACGATTAAAACTAGAGGGCTGGATAGTGGATACCACCATATTGCCATTAAATAAGTGTACACTACAATCTAATTTAGAAACAAACTGTATTCACTACATTTTTGTACTTTGGATAGTAGGGATGGGCCAAAACTGCAAGTGTTCCGTTTGCTCGAGCACCGAGCTTCTTACGTTAATGCTCGGTGCTCGGTCGAGCACGCTCGGTGTATTGTGAGGTCACAAACATTCCCATTTACCCTGTAGATTTCACTTTTATGTGGCAAGATACATGTAAAAATATTTGCAGCATTGTCACTTACAACAGACCGTTAACAAACTCGTTTGTGACTCGCCCATTACATTATTGTACAATAAGCAAGTAATCAGTTCGTAGTGCGGTTTCGCAGAAATTGCGTAGTTAAGTTTTTGTCTAATGCTCGGCCTAATTCATGCGAGTGCTCGGGCAAGCGCCGAGCATCAAAACTTACGATGATCGGTACCGAGTACTCGGGTTCTGGCTCGGGTCGGCCCATCCCTACTTGATAGTTACCCTCTGACATGATTGTAGTTCACAATGGATTAAGACAACTTCACTTGTAGTACTACATGCACTGAAACTATTTGTCGGGTGTCAAAGCATAAAAACATTGGGCTATTGAGTTAAACGAAACAGAAAGCACATCTCTATATCTATCGCCTGTAAAAAGTTTCATGCCAAAAGTTAACAAATAAATCTTTAAGGTAAAAAACAACAGAGTAAAAACAATATGTGTCATAAGTTGTGTCAAGTTTACAAATTTATATTCGCTTACCCATTTTCAATTAACGGGTATTTGATAACATCATCATATGATGTACTAGGTGTCGCCCAACACTTCTTTGTCTGAAACAATAACCTTTCTCATTTGAACAAAAATTCTAAATTCAAGTTTGCTACACTTGGAAAAGGATAAAAATAGATTAAAGTTCCTAAAAACAAGTAAACCTTTATTAAAAATGGCTTTAATGATGCACATCATACTTTTTGGTGTAATGCATTTTTAATAAGCAACAAATATGTGTAATTAATCACCTGCAAATACAGATTATCAGACTCTTCCAAAATGCGTAGTTGAACAAAAATTGAAGAAAAAGCTTCAACCATTGGTGGATTCCCCGATAGTGGGGTGTCAAAATGTTCAGAAGTGAAAAGCATGAACTCAACTTCGAAAGAGCCATCTGTCATCTCCATGACAACAACAGTTTTCCTGACAAACATTAGATCTTTTAGGACTAGATTATGTTCACATACATAGTTTGTGTACTTGTTTGATGGTGCCATGTTTTGGTGTTTGGCATTAATTAAAATTGGAAAGTGTCACCCTTTGTTTGTTTGTTTGTATATCTATTTGTATGTTGTTTATGCAACAACATAAATAAAAAAATAGAGAAGTGAGAAGTTAGACAACATTATTAACTGAGGGCTGATTAAAAAACCAATCAGCAACATTTAGAGTGCACTGTAAATCACTGTTAGTCTGTTTGACACCTTTATTTTACTTAATGCGAAACAAGTCCATTAGAATATCGTTTCAAACACACAATTATTATTTTTTGCTCCTGTATCAAAATGTTGTAACACAACCAAGATAAAAAAACAAGAGCTGCTAACAAAACAATGCTTAAGGAAATGTTTCTGCAGTTTGGCTAATCCTAAAAAAATATTTAGTTTGAATTCAGCAATTAGCAAGCTAGAGCTGTCAAAATACTTGATGAAATTTTTGATCTTAACAGATGATACAGTAATGGAGTCATTGTATTGACAAGTGAAGGTAAAAGTGTAAGTCTCAGGAAATCTCATAACAGGCGAAGAGATATTTGAAGATCTGGCAAGCTGAACATTGTAACTATATGTTGTGGAGCTTGTGTCTACAGCCTGAAACAAACAAGAAAAGATGGTCAACTAGCCTTTTTACTATTTTTAGACTTAAGCAAAATGTGCAATTGCTAACAAACTGTTAAAAAAACTAAAAAATAGTGATGTCCAAAAATGTTGGTTTCGTACAATTTGTCCCTAAATATGCCAATGTATAAAAATTTTGTTTAGCTCAAATTCAAATTTTTTTGTAAAAAACTTTGCCCAAAGCTTTTACACTACTTAAACCTAGCAGTTAGCAATTACAACATACCAGGCAAGTTGCCAGTAAAATGTTGGGTATTCTAATATCTTATATTTGGGTTTTTTTAACCAATATTCAGTTTTAATGCAACTCAAGTCTAAACCATAGCTCACCCCACTAAAAATATCAATGGGATGTTTAACTTCTACTTCACAATCTGTCATATTAAATTCAAAAACAACAGACTGCCCAGCAACAGGTACAGCTTGGCATTGTGGTTCTAAAGAAGGTAAGCTATTAAGATTGTCAACGCTGCGGGATATCACCACTATGTCGCCTGCTTGTGGGTTCAATTTTTCATCTATGTCATCAGCAGTAAATCTAGAACAAAAAATTTGTTTCAAGTTAAAATTTCAAGTTGATTGTTTGTCGTTGTTTATTTCTTGGTTAGCGAAAGTACTGCAAAATGGTTTTATTATTGTGTCCAGTACTAATAGCTATCAAAAACTGGACCTAGAAAATTCTTCTTCCAACATCAGCTTTTGGCTAGCACTTCATTAACTGAGTAACAGAGTCCTAGCCAAACATGTTTTTAATTACAAGTAACTTACACAATAGAAACAGTACTTCCACAAACAACCCCTGATCCAGTTGTCACATTAACATGTCCTGAAGTTGCACCCAACCCGTGCTCATTCATGGCCTGCACTGTGATTTGGTACACAGTAAATGGTTGCAATCCATGTAGTGTAGCACTTGTATGATTTCCATCAACCTCGACAATAACATCGCCGCTATCGATGTCAGAGTCCCATGTTATTTTGTATTTTTTTATCTCGGCACTTCCTACCATTGCGGGAGGTGACCAACTAACAACCACCACTCCCTGGATCATGTCAAACTCCGCATTAGGGGGTGGCATGTCACTTGGCACTATAAAGTACATCCAAGTTGGAACCCAAAAAGTTTGTTGACAATAAAGGCTTTCAATCAAGTAACGTCACACATAACTCAACTTACCACAAAACACAAAACTTACATCAGCAAAAAAAATGAGTAATTGAGTTCATTTTACTGGGACCAGTGGCACAAGACCGTGACCAGTATTTTTCATTTTGTAATGAAATCGATTAAAAATACCAATACAACTTACAAGTATGAGCTGACACAGTATTTGATCGGTTTGCTTCTCCAGCGCGATTAACGGGCACCACATAAAAATCATACCAAGTGTTTGTGTTCAGGTTTCCAACAGTAACTGACATTTGTTGCTTTATTTCAGTAATATTTAGTGTTTCTGTTTCAGTTTGGTTTCCGCTGGTTTGATTGTAAACCAACTTAAACATGGTGCTTGGTGCACATGATGGTTCAACCATCCATTCTACGGTGATGCTGTTTTTGGTTGGTAGAATGCTTGTTGAAATCATCAGGGATGGAATAAAACTGGTTTCTTGTGAAGAAAACAAGGTAATTGTTCTTTCATAGGAATTAAACTTCCTATCTTATGTTTATTGTTTTGCAACAGGCTTCTGCCAAGCGGGTAGGATGGTTGCTATGACAACCCTTGCATTTTTATTTCAAAATTATGCCCCCATCTCATGTGTCAATAGATTTAAACCTGATGGAATTCAATGGGTTAAAAATAAAAATGTTTAAACAGGCAACTGCCATTTTTAGCAGGAATTAGGTAAAACATGCTTCCCAAACAAAGGCATGCAACAAATTTTGTGGGTCATGAGTACAATGATTTCCCACAAATGGTCGTAATCGGCATCTTTTTGAGCATTAATTTGGTTAATAGTTAAATTTAATTTTGCTTTTTAGTAGTACTCTCGAAACAGGGTATGTTTTAAACTGCTTTTTTTCCCATTAAACATTATGGGTCGCAGAAACATTTAGAAATCAAAAGGGGTCACAAATCAAAAAGTTTGGGAAGTCCTGGCCTAAATCTGAGTAGCTTGTAACAGCAGACAAGCATTACCAGTTAGATGTCGATAAATAAAACAAACTGGATGACTTACTCGTTGCAAATATGGCAGGACTTGAAGCTGATGAATATCCTACAGAATTTTTGGTAAGGACAGCAAAACTATACTCTCTGTCTGATTTCAGGTGATTGATGGTTGCCGCGGTTTCATTTGTCTCAACGGAATCATTTTCTGATGCATAAGGTGACCAAATTACTTTGTACCCAAGTATTTCCATACTCCCTAAATTTGAGGGGTCCCATTTTATCCGAATCGATGTTTGTGTGATGAAGACAAGTTGGATATTTTTTCCATTGATTCCTAACGGGTCTAAAAATTGTTTAATTTTGGGAAATTAAAAAAACTAGTAAACATTTTTAGGCTTATCAAATGCAAACTTGCTAATTAAAGCTTTCAAAAGTCAACAGAAAGCAAAAACATAGAAATTAATGCATATTTCCAGGGAGAATATTTAATATGCACGATAGATCAGTGCTACTTACATGTTGCAGCATGCACTGTTGTAACATTTCCCAATCCTGCATTATCAAGAAACAACCGGGCCTCAATAACATACATTCTATTTGGTCCAAGTTGAAAATTATGTTCATACAACTTGCTGTGGGGTTTGGGGTCAACTGGGATCGAAACATTTGCGGCTAAAGTGGTATTATGAAACACCGAGAGAAGCAAATGGGTGACACCGCAGCAAGGAAAAACTGGAGGCACCGATTGCCATTTCACGGCAAGGCTCGAATCATGCTTTGGTATGACAGTAACATTTGGTGCCAAGGGTTCTAGAAACAAAATTTTGAGTGATAACTTGGAATTAAAAACACAACAACAAAAACACAGCAGCAAAACCTTTTTGTAAAATGTCATATGCAACAAAAACTTGAGTCCTGCCACAAAATTTTTGACCAAGCTCTTATATAGTTATTCTTAACTCTTTCCGTATGGTTGCCAACCATCCTTTATTTCGAAGGACAATACTTTATTCAGCTATATTTGTGCTTTTCCTTTATTGAGATTTGAAATACCACTATTTGTCCTTTATTTTAAATTCGATTTGACTTGTGGTTGAATTTCTGAACTGAGATTCGAAGGACCAAAACAAATTTAGCATAATATACAACAAGGTAGTGATGAGGCCCTTCACAAAATCGAAGCGTAATTTGTTGTGAAAGAAATCTATGTGCAAAAACTTGTGATAGTGTAATAGTGCCAATAGTTTATGTCATCATTAGATCAAAATATTAAATAAAAGTGGGTCTTCGGGACATGATAAAGTATCAATTAGGATTTTATGTCCTTTATTGCAGCTCAACAGAGTTGGCAACCCTAACCCTTAACCAGTTCTGTTTGCTGAATTTTCCCCCAAACTGCCGGTAAATTTCACTGAAAATAGGAAATATTTTTGCAATTATGTCCTAACTTGACAAAATCACAAGACAGTAGAACATACAAGTAAACCTTTTGGGATGCGTTTAGTTGTAACAACCAGGTACTTTACTGCAGCAAAATGTTTAATATAGTCCATTACCCTGTTCAAGATTAAACCCTAGGTTGAGATATGCTACAGGAACAATCTTGGTCTTTCTTATGTTTTGGCGAACTTGCTCTTTGCACATTTTTGTTAACCTGTGTGGGCTGCACTGAAAGTGTTAAAAGTGTCACAAGTCTTTTAGTTTAAACAAAAAGTTTACCTGTTACGACAGAAAACAAATCTGATTTGACTTCTAAACTTGCATAAACAGCTTTCACAGATACAAAGTACTGTGTCATAGGCATAAGTGAGGTAAAGGCGAAGACATTCACTGTGTTTGCGACATCAACTGGTGGGCCGATTGTGATACCAAATGCAGTAAACAGCTGAATTTGGTAACTGACCACAGGTTCAAGATTTCCTCCTGGAGGTTGATCCCATCCAAATGCAAATGAATGCGATGTAAAAGAGTTTAAATAGAAGTTGACAACTGGTCCAGGTTCTGTAATTCACCACATGTAAATTTCGAAAAACATGCTCAAGAATTTAGTTAAATGTTGCAGCTTAACCCAAACATTTCAGGTTACTGCTATACGATACATAAGATAAGGCTTTGTTGTAAACAATGCATGTAGTGTTATGTGATTGCCTAAGAAAATACCTTGACACAAAATATCTGCCAAAATACCTGCACCAACTGCTGTGGTTACCAAGTATCACATTGAAGGCAGTAAACAAACAATTTATTGTCCCCGATACCTGTTGTTGCATGGAATGGTAGAGATGGAATTCCGTAACCAGCGCCGTTATAAGCAGACAACTTAAACTCAAAATCAGTGTTCCAAGTTAGACCAGTGATAGCAGCAGTAGTGTCAGTTGAGCGGTGGTAAAATGTTCCATTCAAAACATTAGATGTAAAATAAAACTTGTATCCATCAATTTCATCATAAAACAGTGGCGCAGTGAAATGTACACGAATGCTTGTTCCAGTTTCTTCAACAACTATTACTGTTCCAGACACCATTGCAGGCACTAAACCAAAAATTAAAAAAATTAAACAAATTATAAATTCGTTGATTTGTTGGTAAAAAGCTGTGTGCAAGGCCAGTGCTTCTGAAGAAGTTTGCTGTTGGACAATTGCAGCCATTCGCGAATGAGTATGTTTTGTGAAATGGTATGCTGGTAAACCATAAGGTGCTGGAAATTTATTGCAGACAGTGCATGCTAATCTCAATGGTTTGAAACCCATCATTTTTCGGAAGCAAAATTTGACTACGAAATAGTAATTTTGGTAAGCCACTTTTCAAGATACTTGCCTGTCATTGCGACAAAGTTTCGTGAAGTTACAGTGTCATTTGTATACACAGCATGAATCGCGAAATAACTCCATGAACTTGCTGACATAAAAAATGATGCTGATGTTTGTGATTGTAGTGGCCCCAGTATGGGGTCGAAATGTACTTTGTACCCAATCAATTGCTGATAGTTGCCGCCTATTGATGGCGGTTCCCAAGAAATAGTGACAATACTTGATGTTGCGCTGACGATTGTCACATTTTCCACCGGCAGTGGTACTACATGCAAAAAAGTCTATGGTTAAGTTGGTGAAATACTTTTGACATTATTTTCTTTGTGGGTGGGTTCATTCAAGTCTTAGTGGTTGTTTAAACCTCAAAACAAGTTAGGTATTTTCACTGATGATAACAACAGCAATTGTTGAAACGATTGCATTGAATGACTTAAAGCCTTTAAGACATTATTGTTTCTGCAAGCAGAAATGGTGGGTCCCCACATATGCGTAAGTGTAGCTTACATATTTATATGCATACACGTCAAAATTGTAGCAGATCGTTTTCATAAAATGCATCTAAGTTTTTTTAATTTTATGAAAGAACTAAGAAATAACTTAAAAACAAAATGACACACCACCATGGCCAAATCTCCAAACTTTATGGGGTTAGCTAGTCAACTGCAGGGGATACAGAGCTAAACGTAGCAATCGATGTTCAAAAAAGGAGCTTCAAAAATAAGCTACTTCTGTCTTTGGTCTGTGCCAAGTTTTGCATTTGATTTTTTTCATGATGACTTAAACTAATCAACACCAAACATTTCTGCTGAGTAAAAGCAACGCTGAATAGGTCTTCAGCTGAGTGATACCAAAACACAACTCTGTACAGTGAAATGCACAACTCACATGTGTGTTCGTAAACTGGTATGGAAGGAATGCTACACCCAGGGTTGCAGAATTGGACTTCGAGCTTGTATTCTGTATTTCCGATTAGGCCATCCAAGCGTGCGCTAGAAAGTGGTTCAATGTATGGAGATGTTGCGACAATTACTTCATCAAGCAAATAATCGACTGTTTGAATGGCATTTCCTCTGCCTGGTTTTGTCACATTCACATTTATTGATGTTGATGTGTAGTTAAACACAATGGGTGGAGTTCCCCTAATTGGAACTGCAATTAAGAGTTTTGTTTAATCCGGGTTGAATAAAAAAACATCATTTCTGTTTTGCCCATAAAAAAGATTGTTTATAAGTTTCCGGTCTCTTTACTGCAGTTCCTGCCAAGTTTATGTGTTTCATTCCTATCTTTGTAACTGTATTCAAGTTTTGGATGAAATCGACACAAAAACTTTCACCATATTGCCATTTCATAATACACTATTATCCCCATTTAAAATGCACATATATTTACCATGTCCTTTCACATTGGGTAACTGTGGGACCCAATGTGAAATGACATGGTAAATAACCTTAAGCTTTTTAGAACATTAATGTTTCTGCAGGAAAAAACCCATTGGTCCCCACACAGGCAAGGTTGTAGAAAAATTGTATTACTAAGTACTGTGAATATATGTACTGAATAGTAGCAGGTTTTTTTTTTATTTAACTTCACATAAATTATTTGATGAAATAAAAAACACAGCAGCAAATCCACCACAATGACATGTTATACAAACTGTCTATATTTTATCTAATTCAAACATTTTTAATAATTTAATTTTGAGGGGGCTAGTGGGGAAACTGCTGGGGCTCCAAAGTAAAACATATCAATTATTGCACCACAATGAATGTTATACAAACTATCCGAATATCATCCCATTCCGCCATCGTTTGGTAATTTGACCCATTTTAGGGGGATAGTGGGGTAACTGCTGGGGCTATGAGGTAAAACACATAAATTATTGCACCACAATGAAATGCCCTACAAAATCTTTAAATTTCATCCAATTCGAACATTGTTTAAAAATTTGACCCATTTCAGGGAGCTAGTAGGGTAACTGCTGGGGATATGGGTCAAAACACATCAATTATTTTACCACAACGACATGTGATACAAACTGTAAATTTCATCCAATTCAGAAAATGTTTAACAATTTGACCCATTTTAGGGGGCTAGTGGGGTAACTGATGGGCTATGGGGTAAAACGCATTAATTATTGTACCACAATGACATATTATACAAACTGTCCAAATTTTATCCAATTCGGAGATTGTTTAACAATTTGAACCATTTTAGAGGCAAGTGGGGTAACTGATGGGGTTATGGGGCAAAACACATTTAGGGGGATAGTGGGGTAACCATTGGGGCTATGAGGTCAAACAAAACTGATGACACAACTCAATGACCATATCTCCCAGCTGTGAAAGTTTTATCTAAATCCGCCAAACATTTCCATAATTATACTGATTAACTACAGGAGTGGTGCACATGTAACTATACTCATTACTCATGTTTACCATTCATACTTTACAAGTCTAGCCAATGAATGATGATCTGGCATTATTTTAAATATATACATTTACCCATAAACATTTATATTAATGTGAAACAAAATGTCTTACTGGTCACGGCCACATATGTGTCAGTATCCACAGTGGTACCATCATCATAAAGGGTAGTTGCATTAACATAATAGACAGTTGCTTGAATAAGTTCCGTAAATTTTCCTTTATTCTCAGTTATCGGCGGTGCTGGTGTGTTATCAAGATACATTGTATGTGACACCATGTGTCGACTAGTACCATTGTTTTGGGAAAACAGGTTGTAGTAGATTTTCACATTTATTGCAGTGATTTCAATCCTGTATGGAGCTGGCTCTGCAAAAAAAATCATCTCCATCCAGACTACCAAACACTGTTTGCATATTTAATGTTTTAAAGCTAACGCAGAAGCCAAATACCTGAGTCATGCTTCTTAAAAACCAGACTTCAAGTATGTGTAAATTTTAAATGATGGTAGAGTAATAGCCTTAACCTGGGGGCGTCCACAAATGTTGCAAGAAAGCACAGGAGGGTATGAGTAAAATGCATATTATGCTGTAACATTATGTTTCAACAATTTCTTTCCAGATAATTGTTATGTCATACAATAATTTTTACAATGAGGAGACATACAGGCTTCAAGAAAATGGTTATTGCTGCAATAGTTGATGTAGAAAAGAAATATTTCACAAAAACTTTGGAACAGATTGATAGTTGAACGAGATTTAAATTGTACACTGTCAGGAATTAAACTTTACAACTAGAAGGGTGGCTTTCACCATATTGCCATTACATATACACTATTACCTTTTTTAAAAATGCACATATATTTACCATGTCATTTCACATTGGGTTCCATAGTTACTTAAGCTTATTATAACATGATTGTTTCGGTACGCAAAAACGCATGGGTCTCCACATATGCAAAGTTGTAGAAATTGTGGTTCACTATAATGTATGTACAGAACAAAAGCAGATATTTTTTCTTTAATTTTTGTAAACAGAAAATGAATCACAGAATTAATAATAGAAGTATCTATGACCCAACCTACAAACTTTAAAAGGCTAGTTAACTGCCAGAGTTATAGGGTAAACACAGCAACAAATTCACCATAATGACATGTTATACCCCCCCCCTATATTTCATCTAATTCAGACATTTTTTTATTAATTTGACCCATTTCAGGTGGATAGTGTGGTATCTGCTGAAGCTCTAGCATGAAGCTCTCAAATTTCATCCAATTCGGAAAATGTTTAACAACTTGACCCATTTTAGGGGGCTAGTGGGGTAACACCTGGGGCTATGGGGTAAAACATAAATTATTGCCCCACAGTGACATGTTATACATACTGTCCAAATTTCATCCTATTCAGAATACATTTAACAATTTGACCCTTTTTAGGGGGCTAGTGGGGTAAAACACATCGATTATTGCACCACAATGACATGTTATACAAACTGTCCAAACATTATCCAATCGGAGAACATTTAACAATTTGCCCCATTTTAGGGGGCTAGGGGAGTAACTGCCTGGAGCTATAGGGTAAAACACATCAAATACTCCATCATAATGACATGTTATACAAACTGTCAAAATTTCATTCTATTCCGAGATCATTTAAAAATTTGCCCCAATTTAGGGGCCTAGTGGGGTAACTGCTGGGGCTATAAGGTAAAGCACATCAAATATTGCATCACAACGACATGTTATACAAACTGTCCAAATTTCATCCAATTCGGAGAACATTTAACAATTTGCCCCATTTTAGGGGGCTAGTGGGGTAACTGCTGGGGCTATAGGGTAAAACACATCAAATATTGCACCATAATGACATGTTATATAAACTGTCCAAATTTCATCCAATTCAGACATTGTTCAACTATTTGCCCATTTAGGGGGCTAGTGGGGTAACTGCTGGGGCTATAGGGTAAAACATATCAAATATTGCACAATAATGACATGTTATACAAACTGTCCAAATTTCATCCAATTCGGACATTGTTTAACTATTTGCCCCATTTAGGGGGCTAGTGGGGTAACTGCTGGGGCTATAGGGTAAAAAACATTAGTTATTGCACCACAATGACATGTTATACAAACTGTCCAAATTTCATCCAATTCGGACATTGTTTAACTATTTGCCCCATTTAGGGGGCTAGTGGGGTAACTGCTGGGGCTATAGGGTAAAAAACATTAGTTATTGCACCACAATGACATGTTATACAAACTGTCCAAATTTCATCCAATTCGGACATTGTTTAACTATTTGCCCCATTTAGGGGGCTAGTGGGGTAACTGCTGGGGCTATAGGGTAAAAAACATTAGTTATTGCACCACAATGACATGTTATACAAACTGTCCAAATTTCATCCAATTCGGACATTGTTTAACTATTTGCCCCATTTAGGGGGCTAGTGGGGTAACTGCTGGGGCTATAGGGTAAAAAACATTAGTTATTGCACCACAATGACATGTTATACAAACTGTCCAAATTTCATCCAATTCGGACATTGTTTAACTATTTGCCCCATTTAGGGGGCTAGTGGGGTAACTGCTGGGGCTATAGGGTAAAAAACATTAGTTATTGCACCACAATGACATGTTATACAAACTGTCCAAATTTCATCCAATTCGGACATTGTTTAACTATTTGCCCCATTTAGGGGGCTAGTGGGGTAACTGCTGGGGCTATAGGGTAAAAAACATTAATTATTGCACCATAATGACATGTTATACAAACTGTCCAAATTTCATCCAATTCGGACATTGTTTAACTATTTGCCCCATTTAGGGGGCTAGTGGGGTAACTGCTGGGGCTATAGGGTAAAAAACATTAGTTATTGCACCACAATGACATGTTATACAAACTGTCCAAATTTCATCCAATTCGGACATTGTTTAACTATTTGCCCCATTTAGGGGGCTAGTGGGGTAACTGCTGGGGCTATAGGGTAAAAAACATTAGTTATTGCACCACAATGACATGTAATACAAACTGTCCAAATTTCATCCAATTCGGACACTGTTTAACTATTTGCCCCATTTTAGGGGGCTACCAGGGTAACCACTGGAGCTATGGGGTTAAACTAAACTCATGACACACCGCCTTGACCATATCTACCAGCTGTGAAAGTTTCATCCAAATCCAACATTTCATGACAAAAGTGTATGGACAAGCTGCAGGGGACAAAAAAGAAAAACAAACAGAGTGAAAACAATATGTGCCCCTTTCAGGAAGGGGACCCATAATAACAATCTAGTGTTCAAGAAGTCAAATGTCTCACTAATGCACTTTTATTAAACTAACTAATTGTTGCAGCGATTGGCTAAAGCAGTGGTCAGCAAACTTGTATTACAATGGCCCAAATTCTCCATTTAACCAACCTTTTTTTGCATAAAACCACTTTTTTATTGAAACTCAGAAGTGAAATTACAGTCAGTTTGCTAAGTTACTTTGCTATTCAAGTGTTCCAAACGCTGCCTATTCCATCACAATTCATTGTTACATAACAAATATTTGTGAAGTCAAATAATCATGTTTATAGATGGTGCAAGGTGTACAACTTTTCACACCAGGGTCCAGCTCCCATATACAACGCAGTCCACTGGAAAGTAGTTGTCAGCCCACAAGTTGCCAACCACTGGGGTAGGTTAGGGGGATCTAACTGCAATGGCCATTAGGTAAGGGAGGCACAGGAGAAAGCTGTTCTTGCAGCCAGAGCAAGTCATGGTACCAAAAATTGCTAGAGCTTGTAATAAGTTTTGACAGATGAGAGTCCCAATGTATTTGAACTTGTTTTAATTTCTTTTTAATGGGTAAAGGGTTTAAAAATAAACCTGCATTCAAGCTAAAACTGAGATTTGAAATTTTAAGATTAGAAGATTAATTGGAACTGAACTCTAAGTTGAGATAGAAGCAAGTTTACAAATGCATTTCAGCAGTTTGCTTTACACTTGGCTAACAAGTGTTACTTCGTTTGCTCGTAACACATTCACATAAATTTAAAGGTGAAAAGGCTGATAAGAGGAGTACAACTTGTACATATCATAGATCTGTTTATATGTACTAAAATCATTGTTCCACAAAAAAATGCCTAAAGTTAACTTCATTTTGTTGTTTATTTTTAAATCCAATTACCTGATGTACTTTTAATTTCAAATTTCTGAGATATGATATCATTTATATAATGTTCTTTAAATAATTTCAAAGATTTGCCCGAAATAAAGAAAAAAGTTTTTCAAATAATAGGTAACCTTAAAAACAATCACTTTGACTTACCGGTGATGAAAATCAGTTCAGTATATGGACTGGCAAGCATTGGGTCATTGTCCACAAATGCTGCAACACTAACTTTGATAGGAGAGTTTGATGGCAGGTTTGTAACGTGGTAAGTATCTGTACGATTGTGTACGACGTGTGTAACAGTTGTGTAACTGTCATTGACTTTTACAATATATCCGGTGACACCCGAGCCAGGTGGTGCAGTCCAGTTCAGAAAAGCTCCGTCAAGGGTTATATCGGATGCTGACAGGTTGGTTGGGGCAGTTGATACTGAGAAAAATGAAATCTGAATTTAGTTGTGAGAAAAGAAAACATATTGATAAAGCATTAATTGATTATGACAGTGTATGTTCTTGCACGACCCCTAAACAGCTAGATGATTTGAAAACGTCCCTCTCAATAGACAAAATCAAAACAATTTTTTTGTCAGCATTAAAACACACTTAATAAGCAGAAAAGACACAGCTAACTTTATGGAAACATTTGGCCAAATCCGTCATTCAGAAAGATATGTGACAAAATGTGACCCATAGCACAAAAGTAAAACATAAAAAAAACTTACATGTTGCAAACTGATGTTGCCCTGACACTGTCTTGGTGCCATTATTGAGAAATGCCACAACCACCACTGAATAATTGGTCCCACTAGATAATGATCCTAATGATATTTGAGTTTCAGTTGTGAAATTGAGGGAAACACCCCAAGAAACACTGTAATAATCTACTGTGTGAACATTAGTAGGAGGTGCAAACCAGGAAAGTATTGGATCGACAGGGTTGGTAAGGTTTACATGGAATGAATGGGGCTTTCCGGGTTCTGTGTGAAGAATAAAGGAAAAAGTAAGCTTTGCTATATCGTAACAACCATGTTTGTTCTTAAACAACTAAGTAACTTGTCATATACACCCTGTTAAAACTGCAGTATTAGGTTGACAATATTTTTGCAATTTTACTGGCGAACCTGTTAAAATATTTAACACAGAACCATGTGAGTCTTTTCCGTTCAATCTTGCAATAACAAACATATTGTACATTGTATCGGGCATGAGTGAAGTAATGTTTGCAGATGTTAGATTTGAGAATGAAGTTCTTGTGAAGTTTGCAACTTCTATTGCATACACAAACAAATCATGGTTTGATGGGTGTGTTGGCCAGGACAATGATACTGTAGTCATTGTTTTTGCATTCACCACAGGAAATGCAGTATAAAAGGGATCTGTAATAAAAATACACATTCTTGTGTTAAAAAATGTTCCTTTTTGTTGCTAAGTAAAGTGTAGTAGGTTTATATGTGAGTATTTCATATTCGAGTCATATCCATACAACTCATTGAATATTACAAAATTTCATATAAATCCAAAAACATCAATATTTTTTAGCATAAAACATTTTTCAGACCTTATGCTTCACAATCACGACAGAGAAAATAGCTTTGATAAGATTAATACTTTTTGCACACAATTTCTAGTTTTAAGAATTCTAATGTCGATTTATAAAACAAAACTTAGACATGCGATAAAAGTGTCCCCTGGCTTGAATCTTAATTTGTGTTTCTTCGCTTACATGTTCTGTTTGCTCTATGCTATGCTTACAGAAATTCATTTTAATACCTGAGTACAAAAAAACTTCATCAGTATAACCTCGTGTTCCATCTTGGAATGTTGCCCTAATAATAAATTTGTATTTATAGCCTGGAGCAACACTAAAACTCAAATGAGTTGTGGTAATGTTTAAACATTGCTCAGTCCCTCCGCATGGTGAATAATATGACACAGAGCGAGCGTTTCCACTTGGTGCATCCCATGTTAAAAAAACTTTATAGTCTGATTCCATCGCGGTAAAGTTTGTTGGACCCCCTGGTTCTGTAAAAAATTGATAAAAGTTAAAATCGTCTGTGTCTGATTGCATTGTTGTAAGCAAGCATTGGTAAATTTGTAAAAAGTTTTGCTTTTGTGAAAAAAATCAAGAATCTGTTTAAATCTGTATACAGCTTCGAAGAAATACAGTCGCAGATAGCATTTGAAACAACATCTTGTACAGGATTGCAGTAAAAGTATTTGCAATAAAAGTCATTACATTTGGTTTAGTGATAGTAAATTCTGCTGCTTGTTTTTTTTTAAAAAAGGTTAGATATGCTTTCATGAAGTAATGCCTTTGGCAATGACATTAAAACTAGGCACTTTGTCAAAGTTTGTCTATTACTTTCTTAGAAACAAGTGACAAGACACCAAAAATATTTTTTAATCTCTGTTATAATGATTGTGAAACCAGCTTTATGCACATACAGCACTTATCAGAGATAGATTATGTTGGCTACAACATTGCCATGTTGTTAATCAGATGAATACCATTGCGATCTGGAACCTTGGTCAAATGGATATTAGTTGCACAGCATTACCATTTTGGGGACTAATTTTTGTGACATTACAACATTTCACCACCCTTCTAAGTAGGTTACTTTGTAAGAAGACAAATTAAGCCGTTGTAAATTTGTCCCAACTTTAGTCAACCATAAAAGAACCTGTTGTAGCAGTGACTGAAGATGAGGGATTTCCAATGCAATCTTTATTTCTTGCCGAAACTGTCACAGTATAAACATGGTTACTATCTAATCCCTCTATCACAGTAGATGTTGCATTTACAACCACTTGCCAGGGTGGATCAGACAATTCTATAACATAACCAACTATTTCCGAGGCAGTAAATGGTTGCCATGATAACCCAACAGATGTTGGTGTAGCGAGAGTGGCATTTACTGTTGGTGCTGTCATAGCAGGAAGTTCTAATGAAAAAACAAAAACATTTAAATAACTAGAATGGTGCCTTTCACCATCCAATGTTTTATTTCGCTGCATTAAATAATGACATATTCACTCTTAGGTACTTTTCTTTTATACAACTTAGTGGGAAAAAGGTTTCTGTCAGCAAATATTCCTTTCGCGCTTACTTGTGCGAAAAAAATCTCTGTCTGTCTCCAGTATTAATCCATCATCATAATATAGTTTCAAGAAAACCAAATATTTAGTATTTGGCAGCAAGTCATTGATTTGGTGAATATGGCTGTTCACAACAGCAGATTGGATATTGGACAGTGTTGTGCCCCAACATATATCAGTTTTGTAGTGACGATGCCGAACTCTTCCATCGCTAACTGGTTCAGGCACATTAAACTTTAAAGATGTCGAGGTGGGACAACCCAGTATCTGAGGTGGTTTTGTGGCTGGTACTGGAACACCACATAACCAACAATATAATTATGGTAATATGTTACGTTAATGCAGCTTTTGCCATGTAAATACCACTTACATACTATGCCAAGGTTCATCCTTGACCTTTGTTATTCAACTACAGTTATTTGGAACTTAAGTCCTACATTTTTTGGCAGAAAAGTAGAACTTAATCCACATGCCTTCTATTAGATTTTTTAGTATTACATATTTTTACATTCAAAAACACATGGGTCCCACACATTTATTGATGTGATTGGGTGTTATGCTGCAGGGATGTTCAGTAAAATAGCTGGCTTTCTAGGACATTTGTTTGAATCAAGAATATTGAATTTAACCTAAGTAACAAAACAACAATAAAGGATTGTTAATTTCACTTTAAAAAGCCCGTAAGTCAACTACCATTTTTCGCTCTGACACCACCACACATGAACATTTGCTAATGCTGCGAAAAATTCAACCTTGTGGGGACACTTCAGTTACTTTTTGCGCATCTGAGTTTTTAAAATTTATTACCATGTTAAACATTAGCTAAAAAACAAACAGTGTTGTTGTATCTGTGAATGCCACTTGTATCAGTACAGTTCAAACAAATTGCACACACCATCAATATTTTACTTCAAACATCCCTAGCTACATTCATGTCAAAAATTGTTCGGGTAACTCCATAACAAAAATGTTTTAATCAGGTTTATGTTTTCTTACAAATTATATTGTTTCATGTTAATTACACATAACGGATGACATGCCACAATGACCCAATCTACAATCGTTTGCTCTAAGGTAAATAGATAGTTTACTTCAAAACAAGTTTATGCCCATAATGCAATGCAACAAACAAAGTTTCTATTAATGATCAAAGTACTAAACTTACATGTAACAAATGTTATTGGATCGGAATGCATCCCGATGCCTGCTTGATTCATAGCAGCAACTGTTGCTTTGTACTCCACATTCGTTTTAAGATTTGGAAGTTCGCCCATGAGCCCGTGGAATATCCCTTGGTCATTCCCGAAATCACTGAATACTTTTACTTGATACATTTTAATTGGGACATTTCCTTCTGTGTACGGTGGCCACTGTAATTTAACTGAAGCAATTGTAATTGTAACCACTGTTGGCGGATCCGATTTTCCTGGAACTAAGTACAAAAATGTTTATGTTTTAAACATGTATATAATTTACTGAACATTTCGATTTTTTATCTTTATGTTTACCATGTTCAATAACTTTTTTGTAATTTAAAATGTTTTGCCAACAAACTTTACACTATAAATACAATGTGATACTAGATGTTTATGTGTGCTGGTATAGAATGCTGCAGAGTAAAGCAATAAATTATTATTGAATTTACTAATATTAGTAAGTATATTCTACAATTGTCAGTAAGTTTTATCAGTTTTTTTCATTTCTGCCAAAGTGTTTGCTTAATTGTTTTCTCTACAAACTTACCAGTCATAGTGTTAACTTGTGCATCGTTGACTTGGTGTTTCACCCCAGCCAGTGGGCTTAAACTAACATTGTAAAAAGTGTTAACATCAAGATGTTGAATGCAAACTAATGTTGGGTTCCATCTGTGATGCATGGATTCAGCTGGAGCTAAAACCACATCTACATCTCCAACTTGCTCATACCAGGAGATTTTCACAGAAGCTTGGCTGTTGGTTGTGTTTGGGCAGAATTTTGAGCAACGAGCTGTGGAGCAAATGAAAGAAGTTGTGTTTGTGTTTTTTAGTTTCACTACATAGCAGAAGTTTAGTTTTTTTTTGAAGCTGTATAAGGTCTGCAAAAACAAATCTTAAATATATATCAACTGCAATGTTACGAATACTCGTCCTATTAGCAAATTAGCTAGTAAATACTTTTCATACAAAAAGCTCATGACATTTCAACAATAATCTTTAAAGGATAGGTAGAAAGAACAGAACAAACCTGAAAAGTCAATTTGAAAAGATTTTTCATCAAACTGTGATTGGTTGTCAGATACAAACTGAACTTTAACTGGTTTTGAATATTGTAAGTTACTTGTGTCCACAGTTTGATTCTCAATATCTGTCATGAACTTTAATTTGTCTTCACCACTCACCTGTAAATAGGACACATACCCGCAGTAAAATCACAAAAAATTTTCTACTGTTTTAAAGACTGCAATTGCACTCCTCTAGGCCACAAACTTTGGTAGCATTGTGAAACTGAATGTACTGAACCAAATGCAGGTAATCAAATCAACGATGGGTCAACACACTGCAAGAAGCAGGTAAGTCGATGGCCTGCTTATTATCCCAATTCTGGCCCTAACATTTACATGAGCATGTAAGCCAGTATATTATAAGCTGAACCAAATGATAGTCGCCAACTTCAAAAAGTACAAGCAGGCTGGCATATCCCATTTAGGCAGTCGATTGCCCATTCAGGATAAAAAGAAAACCAACTTATACAACCAGTGCATATGACACAGCAAAGAACACAATCGAGTTACCCACAAGTAACATATCCCTGCCCTCGAATGTAAAAGATGAAACAGAAGACGTGATTGATTGCTGTGACATAGCAGGGGCAAGTACATTCCATTCGCAATACTGATTGGGGTTAAAGACATCATTTGTATTTGGTGGAGCAACACTTTGTGTTGAGTTTGATGTGGATAATGTTATGGACCCTCCACAGGTTTGATTGTCTGTAAAGCATATTAGACCATTTTAACAGGATTGCTTGCTGGTTTACAATTTCCTGCATTTCAGCATATGCAGAAAAATAACAAATAAGATGAAAGAAACCACAAATTTTTGTACTGTATGATCCATTCTCGGATGTACAATTTATTATTGGATAGTATTGGCATAACACCATAAATATAAATTTTCTGATGTCATTTTTGTTTGTTTATAATTTACAATATATTGTTGAGCTGAGTAAGGTTGCTTTGTTAACAGTATCTTGAAAAAACCATAACCGGGTGATTGTTGTCCATACCAGCTATGTAATTCCCATTATAATTTTTACTTACATGGCACAGCATGGAGCACAAAGCTTGAAATATTTACAGTGTGGTGGAACATGTGGCATACAACAAACACAGTATAACCAGGTGTGGTCACAAAATTTGGGTGAAAATGATCTATTGTTCCAATCTGAATCCCACCTAGGAAATTGTCATAAATCTGGAAACAAAAAGAACATTTAGCTCTTGTTTAGTGTTTCCCAAACCAGTGGTGCATGTAGAGATATTGAATGGTACAAAAAATGCAAAAACTGTGCTGTATTTATAACATCCGATTTAGAAAATAAGAAATACATGATTGAAGGTATTTTTTCTGAACTAACTGGGATGCAGTGACAGTGCACCTCCATGTGGAATCTGTCTTATTCCCAGCTTTGCTATATATTCCTTTTTCTGCACAGTGTTTTTAGCTTGGTATTTGTCTGTGGCAAGTTGCATTTGATGCAGAATATGGATTTTATAGTTTTTAAAACTCTACCCCCTGATCCATAAAGACGCTATCTGTTTGCATGGCACAGTGTACTAATAACTTTATGAAGCCAATGCCATGTCTTTTGGTCATGTACATAGGTCTAAAAAATTCCATATCCGCCCTAGGCCACCATCTGTTAAAAGGTTTTTAACCGGAACAGCACAAGATATTTTTGTAGGTGTTATAACTGACATTGTGCATCACCTGAAAAAGTGTTTATTCAAGCAAAATGTTTCAATAGATTAGTGCAAACAATTTGTGAAAATAGCCAATGATTTCAAAAGCTCTTTTACCTTGCAGGAGAGTTGGTTAAGATATTTGGAAGCATGGACAAATATTGCAAATGTTTGGAGATCAGATTGTTTCAAATTAAAAATGTATGATGGACATTTTGGATCTATAGTAACTTGAAGTGGGAACAAAGTTGTGAAGTTCTTTTCAAAGCCACAAGCTCCTGAAAATGCTGCAAATGTGGGAAAAACAATAAAAAATGTACCTTTAAAGAAAGAACATTGAGTAATTCTCAGTGTGAAGATATTGAACTTACACAAAAAATATTTAGCAAATGACCATGCTTCCTAATACATATGCAACACAAAAGACAACAAGTGTTCACTGAAAAGTTGGTTTAAGCTAAAACACTGGCTTTCATTATATTGCCATTTCAAATACCATTGAACCCATTCATAGGTGTCGATTTTTTAGCAAATTTTTTTGTGTGTGTGGGGTGGCGAAATGATCAATCCAAGCAGTCTGACATGTGATGAAGTTACACAACATACAACTATTGGTTCGTAGCATCATAATCCACCTGTTATGACTAATATTATCGGTGAATATAGCACACTAGATACGCAAAATGAGAATTTTTCCTGCAATGTTTAACAAACGAAAAAAATTGTGTCGATTGCCTCGCACATGTTTGGTGTAAACAAGTCTTCAGAAAATCCTCGTGGCGCAAGCAACATATGTTTTCAAAGAAGAATATAACAACGAGTCCAAGAAATTTCTGGGGTGGCAGCATAGACTTTTTATAATGGCTGCAACCCTAGAAATTTCTAGTGGGGTGGACGTCACCCCTGCCACCCCGAGAATTGACGCCTATGGAAACAATTAAAAACCTATAGAAATTTGCAATATTGTTTTACATTGGGTCCCATTACTATCTAAGTTTGTGTATATTTTAACCAATAAAAAGACAGAACAACATCAGGCTTAATTCCGACTTTATTAGACTTTTTTATTCTGACAACCATGATGATTTATATTATTGTAAGAATAAATAACACAAAAGTAAATAGCCTTTTGTTATGCATAACAACAGGCCATTTAAGATTATTTTTTTGTTGGCTAGCTTGGTACTTAATCTTTGCATTCTCTATTAAACACAAAATAAAGTTAGACCACAGGGATCTAGCACATTCATTTCAGATACATATGTAAACAAAGAAATGTTTTGTTACGTGAAATTTCCAAGTAGAATCCAAGCCTGTCGCCTCCAGATCCACCCACAGGTCCAGTAATCAGTTGAATTGTTATGTTTCCACCAACAATGTTAAATGTGTCATTATCTGTTATGTACTGGGTCGGCATTAGTGGGTCATCACTGAAAATCTAAAATAGTCAAAAATAATAAATGCAAAAATGAAACAGTTTACAGTTACAGTTTTTCCTTAATGGCACAAGAGACAGTAACTTCTTGTTTAGAAGTTTAGTCTGCAATACTGATGTTCTGCATATGTCACTCATAAGCTCCTGTAGTGTAAAAATACTTTGAAATTCACTGCAAGCTAATTAACTTCATTGTGAAGACTCTTAAAATGACTCCTAAACTGTGTTTTTAGGATGACCAGCCACTTTCTGCACAAGTTGTGAATAATCTCTTAACATCATAAGCAAGCTTTCTTTGTCTAATACAATGTTTGATCTTTATGCCTTTACTAACCAGTAAAACATCAGAGCTGTTAATATTCACATATACTGGCACAACTTCACTGCTGAGTTTGTCATAATTCTGTTCCAACCTCCACTCACTAAATGTCCGTTGGTTGTAGTCTATGTTGCTCAGCCAACCAGAATCAAATATCTGGTTTTTCCCCAGTTGGTACACAACTGTTGGCTGAATTGTTAAAACTAGCAAAAAAAATTTTGTTACAGAACTTTGTGTCTGCATCAAAAACCTTACAATGACAAAACAATCTAGCACCATTTACTCAATATCATTTATACATTATCCTTAAGTTTAAAATTACGCACACAAACTTGTGCCCTATTTGGGGCATATGTGTTGCTCATAATTAATTGCAATGATAAAGTCTCAATATAACAGCCTTGACTGCAAGAAACAGTTGATCGGTCTCAAATAAGCTGTGGTACATCATATTCAAAAGTCAATGACAAGTGAGTGGGATTTACAACAATTGTCAAATTTAAAAATTGTCATCCCCTTATTATAATTGTTACTTATAGTCGATTGTTTTTTGTCAATGTTAAAGTACCCAGAAAAAATTCAAAAGTAATGGAATTGAATCCTATCCCAGTATAGCAGGTAATGTAGATTGTTGAAAAGTTTGCGTTTGGTGGTTGATGAATTGCTCCTAGGTTTTTTACACCTGTAAATGTTCCAATCAATTTCGTCTCATTGTACTCCAAAGAATCCATCACCTAAAAACATTAACAAAATACCAAAAATACAACAAAATGCCCCAATTCAAATTCCAAAGTAATGAGATGTACAGAGCTCTTGTTTGCAATTTTTTTAAGTTTAAATCTGATTGTTTACTCAATCTTCTGCTTTTGGAAAAAGTGACAGACTTTGCTGCAACCTTACCTTGCACAATCCATTTCTTCCAAGTGAACCATTCTTGACATGAACCACATAGAATCCCTGATAAGATGTTTCTACTTGGGCAGTGATAAGGCCACATGCCGAATCAACGAACCCTAAACTGACATGATCATTGTTGCTCGAGGTTTTCACACAGTTACTGCCTGCAAATAAAAGCAACAATTGACTTGAGTTGCTAGTTTACTTACTGAAATTGACTGGTGACACTGGAAGAGTTGAGTTTTTGGTTTTTTTGCATGGTAAAAAAAAAACAAAGCAACACAATAACACTAAAGCAGTGGTTTCCAACCTTTTCTGACTGGTGATCCCCAATAATGATTAAAAATATCTTGCGACCCGACCAACCATTTTTTCTAAATAACAAGATCAATCAAATTGCTTTTTTACAGCATATAATTTATTTGCATTCACTTTTACTCCATAAGACGGCTGGCTTTGCAACTTCATAGGCTTAACCTAAGGATTTCATTGTTGATGACATTATTGTGAGATTTCAATGACAATGCCTGTGCAGTTAGCTATGGCACATATTTTACTGTTTATCGTACCTGACAAGATAGGCGATGCAGGCCAAAGCAGTTGTAGCCTATGTGTGATAAAAAGTTTCATAAAAAAATATTACATATCTGTCTGAGTTTATAAAAATATCACATATCTGTCATGACCCCTAGAAAACCTCCCTGCAGCCCCTTTTGGGGTTGCTACCCCCAGGTTGGGAACCACTGCACTAAAGCAATCGATAAGCTGAAAATTGCTGTACAAATATTTTGATTGGAAAAAAAGAGCTGGGTTGACAGGAAAACACACCACCGAAAAAAACCCTACCAGATTTTTTAAGCACCACACAGAAAAACACAGACAAACAAAAATGGCTAAAATATATTTTACAGGGCATGTTTGAATAATATAAATTTTGCGAAAGTATGTTTTACTCTGGTTGGTCAGTATTTAGTATGCTGGTTATAAAGGGAGAATTTGACACATGGGATAATTAGAAAAAAAAAAGATAATTAAATACTAACCAATAAATCAGTGTAATGATATATTTTGTGGGCAGCATTTTTTCCAATTGGGCAATTTTACCACTACATTCTAAGCCGGTCGCATTCAATTCAAAATTTAATTCTCTTTGAGAAAAACCTTTCAACGCAACAAATTCAAGGTAAGAGGAACAGACTGGGAAAAAACCTAACCAAGATCCAAAAAAACAGCAACACAACCCCAGTGCAAACCTTCAACCTTTCTTTTTAAATGAAACTGATTCTGTCTAAAATGATGGTTTTCGGGTAACCTTGTGTGTGATCAATGAGAAATTAAAAACATTTAAACCAATCAAAGTAATTTATTTTGCCACAAAACTTTTCTTTTCCTCTCTTCAGGGATGTACTTAAAATTTAAGGACTGATTGTTATTGTTATGAAAACATCTCTTTATTTTTTATTCTTATCTATCTCAACAACAAACTTACCAAATCCGAGTTTACAGCATAATAATAAAATAGGAATCACGATTACAAAATTTTTCTTCATGATTGAAGTAACTTGCTTTGAAAACCACAATTACAGCAAAATGAACAGTCCTGCCCTGGACATGACTGATAAGCCACTACCTAATGTGACAAAAAAATGTTATTTTAATTGTTAGTGTGACATTGTTTTTCACACATTGTACTGCAATTAGAACAAAAACAGTAAATTCTCCTAACATTTCTACCAGCAAACATCCTTTTTTACGCTAACAAGAACATGCGACATATTATCACGTGTCCATTGTTTTCCCGCCCCAATGTTATGTTTAGTATTCTATGGTTATACTCTCTTGAAAGGCAATAATAATTGTTTTTAAAACTGGGTGTGTTTTGGTATTTTTGAAAATTCAAACTTGTGCCGTTTCACGATGAAGAAATTTTCGACAAACTGTACAGCTTTTTTTCAATTAACCAGACGCAATATTCAAGTTTAATGGGGCAATCATATATTAGCCCAGAACTGCACAAAAAGAACTCCAAAAAATATTAGCCAGAACTCTAAAAAATACGACGTTTCATGGGACACAGAATGTATGCAACCTCATGTTGTAAGGTAAAATGTCTAACCTGTTATGCGAAATAAAAGCGATGCTTTCCAAGTAAGTGCCAAAGTTTGTGCAGAAACGTGTAGCGACGTCTGATGTGTTCACTTGTTTCGTTTGTTACAGTTATATTCTCGGTGAGCGGAACAATGCTTAATTGCTCAACGATACTCGAGCTGTCTCACTTTAACTGCGTTGAATATGTTTTTTGTTTTTTCCCCAATTTTTTTAACTGTGACTTTTGGCTCAGTCTACCGTCTTCTCCGGGGTTGCAGTAATTTTTGTCGCATAACTTCATTTACAACACCAAACAAAAGTTTTGTTTTGAAAGTTTGTCTATTAAAGTGTGCCATTAATGATCAGTTACGTCTATTTCTGGTCACAAAAAGGACTGAAAGGTAACAAATTGTTCATAAACGTTTCAATAGGCATTTTGTGATTATTTCGCAAACGGTATGTGCCATTGTCCCATTTTTGTGCATATAATCTGCAAGTGGGGACCTTAACCCAGGATTACAGCGTAATATATGTAACTTTAAATCGACACCAGGCGTGAAAGGGTGAAACGTTGAGCAGCATTTCACAAATTCCGTCGCCACCTGTTTATGACATCACAAAGATGCCGCCGCGAAGCGTTAATTGCGCGAGCACGCTTCCCCTTAGGTCACGTGCTACTTCCCCGGAGCTTTGGAACGATTTATCTGTCACGATGAGCGTTTGAACGCTTAATCAACGCAAGCGACTGCGGTTGCTGGAGGGAATGCGCTGTGCAACTGTTACGTAACAACTGCACTTAAAAACACAGGTCATAATAAATCCGGGCCGGTTAGAACCACGTTTTAATTCGACATTAAAATTATATCGTAAAAATGTGCAGCCGAGGAGTCTCAAAGCATAGAACTTCGTCTATGACGTCATATACACCTTGTGGGATCCCACAGACGGAACTCAGCTACATATCATTTGCCCGAAGACAGTCTAACGATAATTACAAGGGAAAACAGCATGATAGATAAGGGGACATAAGTTTGACATTTGCTTAATTGTCATAATAATTGTTTGTCTCCAGACGAGCAACGTGACGCAGTCTGCATTACGTCACAGTTGGTGATTGTTACGTCAGACATCCGCTTTGTTGAATGTAGCGCTTCAATGGATGTCATAAAATTATGAATGAACAATTTTATAAATAAAGGGATTTTTCATAAAATTTTGTGAGAATTTAAACGTATGGCAGATTTATTACAGAAGCTAAAAGATATTTTGCAATACTTTCCTGGAAATTTAACAAAACTGTGCCGAGACAATCGACTTTAACAAAAAGACGATTTGTTGAGTACAAAAATTGGCTGCAATATTAGCGCTAGAATTTTATGTTTGAGACTCGAATGTGTAATGCACTACATCTTCACTCCAACCCGCGACCGTTTCAGTTCACGCACCTTCGAAACGTTGTGAAAATTAGCGCGTTTGCAGCTGCTGCGACAAAACACATGTGCGTGTTGTGGGATGCAAACAGCGGCTTATGATGACACTTGTAAACAAATAAATGTTAATTTTTGTCGTTTCGTCTTAATAGCGGTTAAACATTTTTTTATTTTTTTAGAAAAAAAAATATTAGGTATCAAATATTAGGTGTTTAGAATAAACTACTTTGTTATTTTTGCATGGTATTTTGTTTTTGAGAAATTGTTTTGGGTGTGCGGTGTACATGCTCTAATTGTCCGTTCTGCAGTTGGTTTCCCATGGGTTAACAGGCTTAGCACAGGCGTTTCATGTTTGAAAGCGCTGCATAGCTGTTAAAAAAAACATTTTTGATGGCATTTACATAAAATTGTGATAAAATGTGACACAAAGGGAAAGACGTAAGTTGTCTTTTAAAAGCCGTTTCTTTACACACAACTTTCAATTTGAGGCTAAAAATTATCTCATATATAATTTTGTTGGCTTTATGTTTTAGCATTAAAGGCGTCGGGAAACGTATCAAATTGATATAATAGGTAAATACATTAAACAGTACTTGACTCTTATCAAGCTCCGCGTCAAAAATTCTCACCCTGAATTTTCGCAAGTCACACCGAGGATGGCGGGTGGCCAACTGGGCGGTCTGGTGACCCACAACAAAGTGGCGTCAGACGGCGTCAGAAACGGCGCCCGGTGGAACCGTCAGATGTCTGGCCCACCACACGCTGGGCTGTTATCGCATCACACCTTAACTACGCATATCCGCACCACCAGGGATGGGTTAGCCTTCTTCTCTCGGTTTTCCCACCTGCCGTGTTGACGAGTTGATTAACTCGATGCCAAGTAGAGTTGCATGCATTCGAAGTTTCATCTTGCCACAGCAACAGATGCATTAACATGTATGTAATGACAATTTAAATATATTTATGTAGTGCAGAGAGGGATTGCTTTCCTCGTTCTATGCGTCTTTTATAAAACACAACATGGTCAGTTTTAGGCGAACTGTAGCATTTTTATTGCCGTATTTTGGGGTTCACGCTAAATGCATGCGGTATGTTTTTTGGCAGCACAGTGATTTACAGAGAGTGCCAAGTTGAGCTTAGACCCTTAGGAATTATGCGCCGTGTTCAGGGATCATTTTGTTTATTTTAAAGATTACAGATAGCAATACTTGGAATGAAAGAATGCGAAAACCTTGGTGATTTTACGTCAGCCTTTGTTTCAATTACAAGTATGAGAATTATTCCAGTGCCAATTCGTTTGTCGCTAACAAAACGAAACTTACGTTTGCTAGTCTGATACCGATTTAAACCATTGTTGTTTATTTTTAGATTTGCACATTATTACGGAACACTGTGACTTTTGTGACATAACAATGACTTCGATTGAATCTATTTTGCTTCCACGAAAGTTTGAAACCAAAGTTATCCAAGGTAGGACTTTGTTTTTGGTTATGACGAGACGAGACTGGGCTACCCCTCACCCGCTGTGTTGAATCGTCACTTGTGACAAGTCGCCAAGAAGGGAATTCCCGCAGAGAAACGGATGTTAAACGTTTGCACGTGACAACTTTGTCGGTGTGTCGACAGAAATCTTTCCCATGACGTCATAAACCTGTCGCAAGCGCTGAACTGTCAGGATTTTGTTACGCGACAATCGCTTGTAGACAGGTGGCCGGTATTAATAGCGGAGTGCGTCCTTGGGGATTGTGACGACATAAATATAACTATTACGCAAGCTCGGTCGACCTGACGCAGTTGTTCGTGTTGTTGACGCCGCAGACACCGGATAGCTGATTGTGTCGTGACAAAATAACTTTGTTTTCGTCATAATAAAGCAACTAGTTTTAAAAAATAAAACAAAATACTTTTTTATTCAGACAATTCATTTCCACGTGACTACATTGCAAGTGGAAACGACAGTTTCTATAGCAACAGCGATTCCGGCGCATCGACGTCGTCACCCACGTCATCGCTTACGTCTGCGGGTTCTGGATCGGGCGACAGCGACGAGGGTGTGTTCCTAAAAAAAGGGGGAAAGTACCGGGAGTCACAGTATGAGCCAATCGATTTGAGCTGCCATAAACGCGGCAAAAATGAACAAAGCGAACCGACAAAGGAGATTGGAACGAAAAACAATACCCCAGCGTCAATTCTGCCGATGCCGTTTGTCTATCCATCCTCCCTGCTTCAATGGCCATACATCTTTCCACCAGGGGCATTAGGGAGTATGAACCCCTTTGCTCCTGTCAGCGCGAGTCTGTTCAACCCCGGTCTGTATAGCCACCACACGTCGGCTGCCAAAATCGCGGCACCCAAGCGAATCCTGGAGGAACCCACTGGCGTCCTTTCGCAGTTCCAAGCAATCATGGCCAGCAAAGCTGGTGAGGTAACACCGTCACGTGACCCATCGCTCCTGGCAGATTTTGCGAAGGCATACAAGCAAGGCGAGAAACGACGCACTACGAGCCCTATACGCCATGTAGAGAAGCATAGTGACGTTGCAAAGCTGTCAATGTTCCACAATTTGCCGACAATGGTCGCGCCGCAGTTTGGAAATGTCATAGGGGGAATGAAAAGAAAACGCCAAAGTGAAGGTAAGTTCTAAAGTTTGTCTTGACCCCAACTTTTTGTGCTACTGATTTTAATATAAGTGGACTGTGATAATATATTCTTAAAAAACGTATTCTGAATACTAGAGGGTTTTTTTCGTCATTTGTAAATTCGACGAATAATTATTTTCGTTATTATTGCAGACGAAGAACATGTCGCACCACCAAGCGACAAAAAATCCAAACAGAGACACGAACAATTTCCGTCAAATGACAAAAGTCAAGTAAGTTTAACGATTATTGTAATCATTTTAATATCCTTGGTTTATAAGCAATATTTTCTATTCAACCTACACAGAAAAATTTGATTTTTACATACAATTTCTATTTGCAGTATACCTCAGATGGGTTAGTGCGACCCCAACCGGTTAATTTCAAGCCCTGCCGTTTACCCTGTGATGTATGCGGAAGAACATACGCCACTATTGGCGCCCTTGCCAAGCATGCAAAAACCCACGAAGACCCGGAAGCCGGAAGTAAATTTAATTGCAAGGTGAGTTACGTGAACTATGCTCAAGCGAAGCGCCGTTTACGAAAATTTTAGAGGTGAAAAGTGACTTCACGCTAATATCAGGTCATCAACTTTGTCTTTACTCTAGCAGCTGTGTTTAAAATTAGATTTGAAACAAAACAAAATCGTGTGACTTCGTCAAACACGAAACACATCTCGCAGCAAGCGTTAAAGTCGTATAGTTAAACATTATGTTGGCCCGCTTCTACTTTGTAAACGATTTAATAATCACCACCTATAATATGCCAACGCAACTGTTAATTGCACGAAGGTCGTAACCACTCGAAGCGTAGAAGGTTGTGCTTGAAACAATACAAACTCTGTGTAACTTTATTAATACCGCGTGACGATGGAGTCCTGAACGTATCTGTGTCAACTTATAACTAACTCGTTCTGCCTGCACGCAGATATGCAAAAAGGAATGCACGTCCCTCGGTGCCTTGCGCATGCACATAAGAACCCACACCCTCCCATGTGAGTGTCACATATGCGGGAAGGCCTTCTCCCGCACCTGGTTACTTCAGGGACATATCCGGACCCACACAGGTATGTCATGACTACTTTTATCCTTCGCGCCAACTGTTGCTGGTGGCCTGTAGGGGGTCTGTTGATTAGTATGTTGAGTTTTGCCTGTTGCTTGTTAGGAATGGTTTTCGAAAACCGTTTTAACCGTCAACATGTTTTTGCTAGTTGTTGTTTTTCATAATGTTTCAATAACACTACATTTTCTATTCTATACTTTCGTTTACTTTGTTTCGGTTTCGTTTCCCATGCTTGGTTCAATAATGCTTTTGTAAATAATTGTAATTTGTCCCTAAACTAAACATGCATAATTTATCTTTCAGGCGAAAAACCGTATGAGTGTACGGTATGTTCCCGCGCTTTCGCAGATCGTTCAAACCTCCGCGCTCACATGCAGACTCACGAAACCGTGAAACGATACAGCTGTATCACTTGTGAAAAAACCTTCTCCAGAATCTCCCTCCTCAAACGTCACCAAGCCCACTGTGACGTCACCAAGCCTCAGTATGACGCATAGAGATTATGTGTGTGTTTTTGTATATATTGCACATAGGCGCTGATTGTTGTTGAAATTCATGTTTTTTGTGCTTTTTTTACTGTGATTATTTAACTGTGTTTCGCGTTAACCTCATAATGCACAAGGTGGTTGCGAATTCAAAATGCCTCACAATACAATAAAACCGCGCTTATACTCAAAAGTGCTGCGTATCTATTCTATCTGCACATTAGGTTTACTAAATAATTTGTGACGTCTGTACATTTTTGCACACAATCCAACTCCAAGTTCCACAAGACAATGCTTTTTTTGGGTGCTAGTGTTTCTTTGTTTTATCAGTAAAAACCACTCTCAGTTAAGATAAGGTGAAGGTCGAATTATGACACTATCGTGTCCTATGAAAATTAAACATATAATTTCTAACGCTTACTACAAAAACTATATGCTAGAAGTCTGTTTGAAACAGCTTTACAAGACCGGAATTTCTTCATTGCTTCGTTATAGCAAACTGCGGGCTGTAAGGTGGAGCAGGGTGCTGGTTTTCATAAACTCCAGCACCAAACCTGGGTGGCTGTGACGGCATCACAGTTGATTGAGGCATCATAGGCATTGGTTGTGACGTCATATGAGGTGGATGGGAGTTTTGTTGGTTGGTTGCTTCTGCTTGTTGGTTGATGATGCTGATTTGCGCTGTTCGATGCGAAAAATAATTAAGAACAATACGGGATATGAAATTAAAACATGCATTTTTCAAATGAGCCTTTGTCAAATTGTCGTTGCTTGCAAACTGCTGGACTGAAAGCGTTTGGCGCACGAAGCAAGTAACAAGCGCTTTACTTGTGTGCGTACGTACGAATTGGAGTGGAAAGATGAAAATGCTTCTTACGTGGTTGTTGTTGTCCGGTGGCTGACGATATGGCGTAAGCTGAAGATGTAACTGGTTGCGGTGTTCGGCAGTTTTTGTACAAGCAGCAGCTGACGACAAAGATAATTGAGGCGACTATAAGAACAGCTACCCCGATTCCAATGTAAAGCCCGATGCTGAAAAAATGTCAGAGCGTTAAATTAACTTCAAAACATGCCGATAATTTAGGGTTAGTTTGCATTTTTTCGTGCGTACCTTGAGTGCGACAGTCTAGTAATGTGTGTTTTAATGTGGACATCGAAAGTGGGGTTTTTACGAGGTTTATGCCGTGAAACTTTGTAAATACAAAGAAAAACGTTTTTAACGGACTCAGCATCTTAAAAAAAGTTTTACACAAAGGATAATTTATTTTATTGGTAAGGATCGGAAATAATGGTTTGAATATTTACTTTACAATGTCGATTGGGATTAGCTCGCAATCTGATCCTCCGTAACTACGACAGCGTGTGAAAAAAAAAGAAGTGCAGCAGTAATCTCCTTGATTACAATACAATGAACCGCAGTTGTTTTCTGTAACAAGCAGAGGAAATTTTTAAAGGAATAAACTTGACTTAAGTCATCTGTTGAAGAAAAGACTCTATCCATCAGGCAACGACGAGTTATTTTCTATCAACACTCAATTTGAATTGGGTTGTACCAGTAAGTGCCCAACTAGACTAAGTAACCATAAAAACACGACTTAATTCTGGGAAATATTAGCAAAATACAATGTTGAGGAAAAGTTTCGACTGTGTACAGGAAAATAATTTCGACTGGAAAATACATGGCGTTGTAACATTAAAACTTATCTAAGTCGCTGAAAAGATAAGTTTTATTTGACTCGGGCTAGAGTCGGTGACAGCTGCACCTAACTCTTTAAACAATTAACTCAGCGTCTTACCAGCTTTGCAACCGACAAACAGTAATATCCAAACCGCAAAAACCAACTTCATTATTACTGACGTGCTGCAAATGTTGCCTTGACGTTCTAAAAAATATTTATAGGACAGTTTTTTTGACTCTGTACAAACTCTTTCCTAGTCTGCAAGATGACTTTAAACCTGTGAGTTACCATTTACCCGTTGTGCACTCGCTCACCTCATTAAATGCTTTGTTGTTACGTGCTGGCTCCGAGAAACGGTGTTCCAGATTGTGACGTTCATTGTTGTTACGCGAGGCGTCACCAATTAATTCGGGGTTTATTATGACGCTGTTCGTAATTAACTCAAACATTAAAATCAAACGTTTGCAAGATGGTTGTAGGGCGTTTTCAAAACACAGTAAGGCTTTTGAAGTTCCTTCGTGAATACCGGATGCAATGTTTTTTAACACAAGGAACAATCGTTTAAAAGTTTTGTGCAACTTAAGGCGTTTCCACGATTTGTCAATAGAAGTGCTGTAATCGAATATGGGTAAACCAAAACTAGTTAGAAATTATTGTAAGTTCTAAAAATGTACTATAACTTCTCTATTATATCTATCTGAATATGACCACAAACCACAATGCTTTAAAAGTAACTGATTGAACGGTATTTCTTGGGATGGCGTTTCTGCTCAGTTATGAACTATAAACAATATTAAGCAACAACGAAGCTTCAACAAGAACGCGCCTTGTATCTAGTGTTTACCACAAAATTTCGTCTATAGCGACCACAGCAATAGCTGTAAAAATAGGCATCGTACTTAGGTGGGACACGTTATATATTCGATCGTAATTTTCTTCGAGTCAGAGGGCAAGTCAATTCTTGTGTGTGACGAGTCGAAGTCAGGTGAAATCTCTGGTGTGACGGGTTCGAATCACGTCAAGTCTTTTCGAAGCAGTGACCCGAATCTTTCCAGCACTAGACTAGGGTTGGCAGAAAAATAAAGTCGACTGAATCGCTGAGGGTGTAATTTTATAAAGCCGCGGGCCAAAACCAATATTCCAGCGATTTTAAATTACACCTTCAAATGGCGAACACTACCCGCAACTTTCTAGTCCTAGCCGTCTGAATGTGGGTACTTTCTACAGGAGGTATGCAGAAAAAAAATTGCCGAACCGAGCTATCTTCGAAAGTATTGACTGACAAGAAGATCCGTAGTAAGTCTAACCAACAATATTTTCGAAGACTCACTTTTCAACGTCCTGCCCCAACCTTACAAGCTACAAAAATATGTTTAATTACCAGGCAAATAAATTAAAAAATATGCTTCTAAAAAATCTATTAAAACATTCAGCCTGTTTTGACTTCTTTTAACTGGATTTCAACAAAAATCTACTAGTTGATTTATTTTGGCGAATTCAAATCATGGTTCGGCTACAGCACATAAGATTTTGAATTTCCATAGTTGCATGACACTGATATAAAGTATTGTCTTGCAGTTCGTTTGCGAAATACTTGTGACTGACAGTCTACCGAAGGCAGTAAAGAAACACAAAACTACAAACTGTACAAGATATCATCTGCCATATCCATTAAACGGCACAAACAAAGAATTGACCAATTCCGAAACTACAAGCGAGACTCAGAATCAACAATTGTGGTTTTGTGATGTCATAGAGGGGGCTTGATGCTGTTGACGAGGATGTAAAGCTAAAAGTACAAGAATTTAAGATTAGTAAGAGCCGCAATCCGATTAAAAACCTAATAGAACCTTAACAATTTTGCTGCCCCACATTAATTTAAAGTGGAAACAGAACAAATTTTTAACTGCATGCAAAGTTTCTCCTGCTTTGATTTGTATTAAAGGGATTTTTACTTCACAAAGGTCTGTACTTTTTGAATGCTTACGTCGTTGTTTTACGTATTTACAGAATTTGCTTCTTTCATGTGAAGGCCAAGTTCTTCCATATTTTTTATCTGTGCCTGTTGCAGAGTTGGATCAATTACAATTAGTAATTGAGCTGAATGTAATTAATTACTATTTTTGGTGTAACTGTAATTTTAATTCAAGATTTTTGACTTTGTGTAATTGTAATTTGATCACACTTTATAGTCCAATTACTTCTCAAATTACTTTTTTTGCAAGATATCTTTGCTACAGATTTTATCCATCATTTAGGAAGAAGCATGGCTATTCATTTTAGAAATATCGACTTGGTTGTTGTGTAAAAAACATCATATAAAACAACAAATTCTGTAATTATTTTTGTAATTAAATACAAGTCCCAGAATAATCGTTATTGTAATTGTAATTCACATTTTAAAGGACAGACTAACTGAAATTATAATGTAATTCCAAAATTTGACAGAATAATTGAAATTGTAATTGTAATTTAACTAAAATCATGTAATTAATATAACTCTGGTCTGTTGCTTTGTATTTTAGGAAATTTTGGAAATCCGTATTAGCGTGGCTGGTGAAAGGTGACAAAAATACCCGAAGCCTCTTTACGCCCGATGTGCAATGAACAAAAGCAAATTCGAAGTTTAGTTTGGAGAACCAATATCTTTACCCACGTTAAAAAGATCGTCAGGGTAAACTCCCTTTAGTTGGGCTCGGGGCCAGCAGTGACCATCGAGTAAGGACAATTTAGGTGGTGCTCCCTTTATCTAATTGTTATTATACGTCTGAAGAGCTGGGATTCGAACCACTGACTTTCCTTTGCAAGCGGCGTCAACATTTTGTACGTGGTAATCGATTACATCTCATTCAAATGTGTTTCCAAACAAGTTTTGTGCCGTTTGGCAATTGTTTTAAAGGTTGTAAAAAAAACTACAAAAACAAACGCGAGATCATGGTTAAAGTAGTTTCCAAGCATGTTTTTCACCAACTTAATGCATAAAACACTTATCATAAGCCTGTCTATTAAACATTCTTTGGTAAACTAAACAGAACCGTTGAAATTTTGTTAAATTTACCCCGTTGTGCTGTCGGCAGGTAGTTTTTCACAATTCTCTCCAACATCGCCACTGCAGCCGTTGACAATAACAATCGATGAACCACGGCAACACACATCATAATTGCCACAGCCGAAAAATACATCGCAATTGTGATTCTGCGCAAAAGAGGTATGAATCACTTTTTCGTCGGTGTGATTGCGAAAAAGTTTTTACAGAAAACAAATATTTGAAAAAAAATGCGAAATTGAAAAATGGTAAACGGAGATGCAATAAAAATATGGTTAATTTGGGCTCAGTATATGCAATATAACCCTGAAATAAAAACATAACAAATGGTTCTTACAATTGCTGTGTCATCAGATCCTCCAATTCTTCTACAATTGTCACCGCCAGATGATTGACAAGTATTTAGTACGAGTCCGTTGCAGCAATAAGTACCAATATCACAATGTGACAGATCACCGCAATTGTTGTCCTGCAAAACATTTTTTTAGTCTGTATTTGGAATTGTCAAGATAGTGGAATAATAAGCGCAATCGCCAGATAGTGTAAAGTTATGTTGCAAGCAAAAAAAACAAAACGTTTTGATTGAATAACAATAAGGCAGTGCGAATTTGGTGAGCATGTAGGATGTAGTTAGGTGATGTTTCAAACACCGGAATTAAAAACCAATTAAACATACAAATTTATCTTACAACAGGTCTGTCATCAGATCCTCCTATTCTCCTGCAGTTCTCGTCGGCGTTTGCTTGACAAGTATTTATGATTCCGTTGCAGCAGTAGGAACCAACAGCACAATGGGCGTGCAATCCGCAATTGTTCTCCTGCAAAAAGATTTTCTCATTGAAACTGCTGAGATTTCCATTCAAAGTTCCTGAAGCGTTTATGTAGACAGCGCAATTTCTTTGGTAATCGAAACGTTTGTGGTTTTAACCACGAGATTTTTTTCTGAGAGCATGAACTTCAGCGGCAGTACTTTAACTCAAAAGATTTGACAAGTTGACATAAATTTTAAATCATCGACGTTTAAGAACCAAACAAATTTGACGGAACAGCAATGAGGCAATACCGGAGTATAGTTGGAATAACGTGTTAAGCAATTTTTCTCTCTAATGATGTAAATAAAACAAAAAATTCAATAGTTCTCACAACTGCTGTGTCATCAGATCCTTCAATTCTTCTACAATTGTCAGCGTTGGTTGATTGACAAGTATTAACAAATCCGTTGCAACAATAATCACCAATATCACAATGAGTTAGGGAACCACAATTGTTATCCTGCAAAACATTTTTCGAATTAAACTCCATTAATCTGCATTTGGAATTGTTAAGATAGTAAAATGGTTAGCGCAACCGCATTACATGTTGTAATGTTCTATTGTAAGCAAACCACACAACACATTTTGACAGAAGAACAAAGAGGCAGGTCACTCAGTGGCGAATTTCGTGAGCATATCCGATAGAGTCGGGTGCACATTAGCGATAAAACTAATTAAACAAACAAATTTATCTTACCACAGGTGTGTCATCAGATCCTCCTATTCTCCTGCAGTTCTCGTCGGCGTTTGCTTGACAAGTATTTATGATTCCGTTGCAACAGTAAGAACCAACTGCACAATGGGCGTGCAATCCGCAATTGTTGTTCTGCAAAAAGATTTTCTCATTGAAACTGCTCACATTTCCATTTTATGAAGCGTTTATGTAGACAGCGCAATTTCTTTGGTAATCGCAACGTTTGTGATTTAACCCCAACATTTCTTTCTGAGAGAATAACCTTCAGCGGCAGTACTTTAACTCAAAGGATTTGACAAGTTGACATAAATTTTAAATCATCAACTTTCAAGAACCAAACACGTTTTGACAGAACAGCAATGAGGTAATACCGGAGTATAGTTGGAATAACGTGTTAAGCAATTTTTCTCTCTAATGATGTAAATAAAACAAAAAATTCAATAGTTCTCACAACTGCTGTGTCATCAGATCCTTCAATTCTTCTACAATTGTCACCGCCAGATGAGTGACAAGTATTAACGAGACCGTTGCAACAATAATCACCAATATCACAATGGGTTAGGGAACCACAATTGTTATTCTGCAAAACATTTTTCGAATTCAACTTCATAAATCTGCATTTGGAATTGTCAAGATAGTAAAATGTTAGCGCAACCGCATTACATGTTGTAAGGTTTTATTGTAAGCAAACCACACAACAAATTTTAACAGAAGAACAATGAGGCAGCTTTAGCTCAGTGGCAAATTTCGTGAGCATCCGATACACTCAGGTGCACATTAGCAATAAAACAAATAAACAAACAAATTAATCTTACAACAGGTGTGTCATCAGATCCTCCTATTCTCCTGCAGTTCTCGTCGGCGTTGGCTTGACAAGTATTTATGATTCCGTTGCAGCAGTAGGAGCCAACGGCACAATGGGCGTGCAATCCGCAATTGTTGTTCTGCAATAAGATTTTTTATTTTAACTGCTCAAATTTGCGTTGCAGCATGCCAAGTAGATAAGTGGTTTGCGCGACAACTTGGTAATGGCAAGGTTAAGGTTCTAATCCCGACGTTTTTTAGGGGAGCATAAATTTTAGTGACATAGCTCTAACAGAACTCAAAAAAGACTTCGAAACCTGAAGGTAGAAGCACTTTTCGTCCACGACTTTCAAGAACCAAACACGTTTTGACAGGACAGATTAGAAGCGGGTAGTATAAAATCCCATTATATAATTATAAACCTGATCAAGCAATATTCTCTCTTCAATTGTGTGAATGAAACAAACAATAAAATAGTTCTTACAACTGCTGTGTCATCAGATCCCTCAATTCTTCTACAATTGTCACCGCCAGTTGAGTGACAAGTATTAATGATTCCGTTGCAACAATAATCACCAATATCACAATGGGTAAATGTTCCGCAATTGTTAGCGGCTAAAAACAACAATGTTTTAAATTACTGCCTCCGAGCTATTGTGCTTCTTTCAAATAGAACGTTTTTAATAATTTGACAAAAATGTTTTGCCAAATGTTTGACAAAAATTTTACCTATCCATTTTATAAACTTTACACATCACCAATAGCTGCGTGCGTGATACATGTTTTACCCAAAATTTCTAATTAAACACTGACACATGTACTAATACTTTCAATAGAAAATAATATTATAATGAGATAACTTACCTTTACACACGACAAACAAGCATATCCATATCACAAAAATCTTCTTCATATTAAACACTGAAACTTTATCTGTTACACAATCTTGTCTTGCAGTATTCTAAAGAGCATTTTTGACAAAGATTGAAATTCTATTTTACTACCATTACTATCACATTAAAATCCAAAATATCTACTCTGTACATATTTTGCTTCGCAGTGTTGCACAATACCTATGGTGAAAAGATTAAATTAACGCGCTTTCAGTCCCATTGCTGTTGTAGGCGTTGGAAAGACCCAGAAGTAGAATTCGAGCTGAGTTGTGCTTTGGTTGGTTTGTCAACCATGGGCTGCGGTTGACGAAACTCGGGTATCGACTAATTATCATTGGGTCTTTGGTTGGGGCGTGGTGCAAGACCCATTTTTTTAAGTCATGCATGCCAAACTCTGCTCGGTTCTGGGTCCAGATCCAGACCATCTGATCTCATGTGGGCCGGGCTAGCACATTATTTGCAAAAAAACACCGGCTGTACTAATGACGCACGCAATCTGAAACAAACATATTCTTGTGATGAAATGTTTCCAAAAACGTTAGGATTAATTGATAATCGAAGAATAATTAAATTAAATAATAAAGCATTTAATAAAAAGATAAATAATAAGGCATTTTCAACGCACATGTATTGGTCACTTAAACAAGAGAACTTTTACGTTTGCACAAATCGAACAAAAACGTGTATATTATTACAATCTCATGCATAACAAACTTTAAAACGTCGGCAATTTTAGAATATGTAATCTTTCAGCGCTCCAGAAAACACTGTTGCCCAAGTTTAACGCTGTAGGTGCGATAAATGTTGCAAACTGAATATAGAAACAACATGCAGAGAGTGCTATTCCCGAGAATACACGTGGTTGTGTTGTTTCCAAAACTATTTCCGCCAATTGGCGTCACAAGTCAGATAATGGTACACATGATTTAGGACATAAACACTAGTATAGGTTTTCATTATGCAATTAAGTGGAAAACTTGCTAATTAAGACATAGGACTAATATATTATTCTTGCTCCGTGGCCCATTTGCCAACTGCTCTATGGCCCAGTGGGAAAATTTAACCCCTAACCCTTTTCCTCAAACTCCCAACCCCTAGCGTAATTTATCGGACAACTCCGACACACACCTGAATAAGATCACTCATTGGTACAAACAAACAATTTAACAATCCCAAAACTACAAACGAGACTCAAAATCCGTAATCGTTACTACAACAGATTGTGAAAATAAAAGGAGTGCATCAGTAATCTCCTTGATTGCAATTCAATCAACCGCAGTTGTTTTCTGCAACAAGCAGAGGTAAATTTAAGGGATGGATTTGACTTGAATTATGTTGAAAAAAGAGTCTATCCATCAGGCAACGACGTGTTATTTTTGATAAATACTCAATTTGGATTGGGTTGTACCATTGAGGGCTTAAATAGAACCAGTAATTACAAACTAAGTAACCCGGCGTTGTAACGTCAAAACCCATCCCGACTGAATCCCTGACAAGATAGGTTTTCCTGACTTGGCGACAGCTGTACTTAACTCCTTGTGTTTGATAAAATATTAACTCAGTTTCTCCTCAGCTTTGCAAACGACAAACACAAACAGCAATATCCAAACCGCAAAAACCAACTTCATTATTACTGATGTGTTAAATATGTAGAGGCAATAAGGCGAAAATTGATAACTATTAGTGCGCCCTTGTTTTACTCGCCAATAAGTCCCAGAGCGAGGGATCTCCACAAATCAAACTTATGCAATTGAAGTTGCCTAAAGCGCAACTTCAAAACACAGCATGTTTTCTTATTTTGTATTTTCGTTGCTATACCTTGTCTAGCCCGAAGTAAAAAACCTTGCACATTATTGTTAGTTTTTAGTATATTATAGAGTTCACCTATGATTTTCAACAATTCAACAAAAGTTTTGTTTATTTACGATAATTGCAGTTATGCTACTAATTAAGCCCAATATTTCAAAAAATTTAACAATGCGAGAATTTGTTTATGGCACGTTACAAGTAAAACTAGCAATATGTTGTTTGTAGATTTTTACTATTGTGTAATAATAAACTTACAAAACGTTGGCAATTTTAGGATATGTCGTGGTTGAAATCGCTGCAACCGCATATATGTTAAACCAAAACCAATTTGAAAATTGATGTAAATTATAAAAATATGTAGCATAATTATTTGCCCTATTATTTTTATCAGCAAATGGCGACAGACCACACGAAAATGCTTTAAAAGGACTGTATTGCTTGACCTTGACGTTGCTACTCATTCCTGAAGTACTCATGCCAAGCAACGACACAGCTTCAACAAAAACGCACCTTGAATCCAGAGTTTAACAAAAGTTCTTTTCGATGCGACCACGCCATTAAAAATACCGGTTGGCTATTCGATAGTAATTTCTTCGAGTGAGAGGGCAAGTCAAGTCTTGGGTGTAACGAGTCCAAGTCATGTCAATTATCTGGTGTGGCGGATCCGAGTCAAGTCAAGTCTTTTCGAAGCAGTGACTCGAGTCAACACTGGTTGTCTCGAGTGTCAAACATAAACTGGGGTGGGCAGAAAAACAAATTCGACTCAATCGCTGAAGGTGTAACAAAAGTTGACAACGCGATTAGTTGTTTATTAGCAAAGTGGGAAAATTCCGTTTTTCGCAGCGGAAGCATGCAGCAGATGATGAGAATATTTTGGCACCAACAAGGACTGCCATCCCGATCCCGCTTACATCCAGACGTGCCGGACAAACGAGTAATCCCTTTTAAATTTGATGATATTTTGATGTTTTCGTACGTTTTTACATGGCTTGCTCTTCGTGTGACAACAGTATGCGTTTTAATGTGGACACTAAAAACGTTGCAATCAACTCAAAAAGGACCAAACCATTTTAAACTTGTTCTAAATAAACCAAGGGTGGGCAAATTTGACGCGGGCTAAAACCAAGATCCGCAAGGTCGCGTAACTTTCGTATCCGTAGCCGTCTGAATGTGGGTACTTTCCGACAATAGAATGCACAAAATTACGGTACTCAGTCAGCCATGCGTGGCAAGTGCACAAAATAACAAAAACAAACGCAAGCGGACGAAAAACTTTGTTGCTATCCCACGATACTGCAATGAGCGCTGGTCGCGTCGTACATATAGCCTTTTGACGTCACAATGAGACCCATCGGAACGGAAAACCTTTAGCTCAGGAGAACAGCGTTAAATAGCCTTTTTTGAGCGGTAAAGCATTTACTTTTTATCTTCCTTACAGTACCGTGTGGCGTGTTTTTACGAGCCAAACAAATTTTTGAGCTTTAATTTTGACAAATCCTCTCTTTAAGCTCAACTATATCTTTCACTAAAGCAAATACTTTTGCATTTACTTAAATGTGACTAATTCGTTTCATTAAGCAAGGAATTATTTTCTCAGATAACTTATCCAAGAAAAAAACTTATGACACGAATACGTTATGATGGTATTGAACAAAATATACTTAACCGTTTTTCCAAGATTGAATATAAGTATTTTTTTGTTTGTAAGACAGGTTTAAACTTAAGGGATTTCGTGCTGGACCGGTACACGTTGTGTATAGTCAGGTGGTGTTAAAAAAACATCATTCCGGATTCAAACATTCATTGTGGTTACTCCAGGCGTGAACAACTGAATTTGTGACGCCATTTTGCCGTTGTTCGTGATCAACTAAACCCTCCCGGTGCTACGCCTGATTTACAAGACAGACAAAAAGGCGGATTCGCAAAATTGTATCATAACGTAGCCAACAATGTATAAACTGTTGCTGCCAGGCATTGCTTATCTCGAAAATATTGGCTGGCAAGAAGAGCCGTAGTAAATCTAACCAACAATATTTTCGAGGACTCACTTTTCAACGTCCTGCCCCAACTTAACAAACAACAAATACGTTTAATTACCAAGCGAATAAATTAAAAAATATCTTTGGAAATTTATTGAAACTTTCAGCCTGTTTTGACTTCTTTCAACTGGATTTCAACAAAAATCTACTAGTTGATTTATTTTGGCGAATTCAAATCATGGTTCGGCTACAGCACAAAGATTTTGAATTTTCATAGTTACATGACACTGATATAAAGTATTGTCTTGCAGTTTGTTTAGGAAATACGTAAAGTAACTGACAGTCTAACGAAGGCAGTAAAGAAACACAAAACTACAATTATGCAAGATAACAGATCTATGTGTTGCCAGTGCCCGAAAAAGATCTTCTGTGAGCCCATGCCCCATTCCCCATAACCATTAAACGGCACAAACAAAAAATTAAACAATCCCGAAACTACAGGCGAGACTCAGAATCCACAATTGTGGTTTTGTGATGTCATGGACGGGGCTTGAAGGTGCTGTTGACGGGGTTGTAAAACTGAAAGTATAAGAATTTAACAAGATGAGAAAAAGCGTAGGAGCCACAATCTGAATAAAAAACCTAAGAGGCCCGGAGCACCTTAAATATTTTGCTGCCCCACATTAATTTAAAATGCAAACATACAAATTTTTAACTGCATGCAAAGTTTCTCCTGCTTTGATTTGTTTTAGAAGGATTTATATTTTACAAAGATCTGTACTTTTTGAATGCTTTTGTCGTTGTTTTAACAATTTACAGAATTTGCTTCTTTCATGTGCAGGCCAAGCTTTTCCACATTTCAGCTGTTTCTGTTGCATCATATTTTGGTACATTTTGGAAATCCGTATTAGCCGTGAAAGACTGGGGAAAGGTGACAAAAATACCCGAGAAGCCTCTTTTCGCCCGATGTGCAATGAACCAAAGCAAATTCGAAGTTTAGTTTGGTGCCCCTATATCTTTACCCACGTTAAAAAGGACGAAAAACGAGTCGGCGTAAGTACCCCTTAGTTGGGCTCGGGACCAGTAGTGATCATCGGATAAGGACAATTTATTTGGTGCTCTCTTTATCTAATTGTTATACCACCTGTGAACAGCTTTCGAACCCTCGACTTTCCTTTGCAAGCGGTGTCTACATTTTGTACGTGGTAGTCGATTACGTCTCATTCAAATGTGTTTTGTAACAAGAAGTTTCGTGCCGTTCGGCAATTGTTTGAACAGTTTAAAAAACAACAAATACAGAACATGAGACCATGTTTGAAGTAATTCCCAAGCGAGTTTTCACTGAATTAATACATAAAACATTCATCTAAGCCTGTCTAAAAACATGCCTTGATAAACTAAACAGAACCGTTAAAATGGTATTAAATGCCCTGCTGTGTCATCAGATCCTTCAATTCTTCTACAATTGTCACCGCCAGTTGATTGACAAGTATTTAGTACGAGTCCGTTGCAGCAATAAGTACCAATATCACAATGGGACAGACGACCGCAATTGTTGTCTGCAAAACATATTTTAATGTAAACTATACAAATCTGCATTTGGAATTTTCAAGGTAATGGGAAGATAAGCGCAATCGCCTGATATTATAAGGTTATGCTGCAAAAAAAAAGCAAAACGTTTTGACTGGATAACAATGAGGCAGGTAGCTCAGTTGCGAATTTCGTGAGCATACATGATGCAGTCAGGCGATGTTTCGCACACCAGCAATATAAATCTATCAAAGAACCAAAAGATTCCTTACAACAGGTGTGTCATCAGATCCTTCTATTCTCCTGCAGTTCTCGTCGGCGTTGGCTTGACAAGTATTTATGATTCCGTTGCAGCAGTAAGAACCAACAGCACAATGGGCGAGCTTGCAATCCACAATTGTTGTTCTACAAAAAGATTTTCTCATTGAAAGTGCTGAGATTTCCACTTAAGATCCCTGAAACGGTTTTGTAGACTGCGCAATTTCTTTGGTAATCGCAACGTTTGTGGTTTTAACCACGACGGTGTTTTTTTCTGAGAGCAATAACGGATTATAGTTAGAATAACGTGCTAAGCAATTTTTCTCTCTAATGATGTAAATGAAACAAAACTTTCAATAGTTCTCACAACTGCTGTGTCAGCAGATCCCTCAATTCTTCTACAGTTGTTACCGCCAGTTGAGTGACAAGTATTAACGATCAGTCCGTTGCAAAAATAATCACCAATATCACAATGGGTTAGGGAACCGCAATTGTTATTCTGCAAAATATTTCTTGAATTAAACTTCATAAATCTTAGCTAGAAAAATGGTAAGATAAAAAATGGTGGAAAAATGGTTAGCGCAACCGCCTTACATGTTGTAAGATTTTAATGTAAGCAAACCACACAACACATTTTGACGGTAGGACAATGGGATGGGTAGCTATGTGGCGATTTTCGTAAGCATACAGTCAGATGCACATTAGGAATAAAAACGATTAAACAAACAAATTTATCTTACAACAGGTGTGTCATCAGATCCTTCTATTCTCCTGCAGTTCTCGTCGGCGTTTGCTTGACAAGTATTTATGATTCCGTTGCAGCAGTAGGAACCAACAGCACAATGGGCATGCAATCCGCAATTGTTGTCCTACAATAACATTTTTTATTTAAACTGCTCAAACTTGCGTTGAAGGATGCCAAGGCGTTAAGTGTAGATCGCAACTACTTGGTAATGGCAAGGTCAGGATTTTAATCCCGACGTTATTCTGGAAGCATAAATTTTAGTGACATAGCTGTAACAGAACTCAAAAAAGACTTTGAAACCTTAAGTTAAAAGCACTTTTCGTCCACGACTTTCAAGAACCAAACACGTTTTGACAGAACAGATTAGAAGCGTGTAGTTTAATATCACATCATGTAATTATAACGTGATCAAGCAATATTCTCTCTTCAATTGTGTGAATGAAACAAACAATAAAATAGTTCTTACAACTGCTGTGTCATCAGATCCCTCAATTCTTCTACAATTGTCACCGCCAGTTGAGTGACAGGTGTTAACGATCAGTCCGTTGCAACAATAATCACCAATATCACAATGGGTCAGGGAACCGCAATTGTTAGCGGCTAAAAACAAGAATGTTTTAAATTACTGTCTCCGGGCTATTGTGCTTCTTTCAAATAGAACGTTTTTTAATAATTTGACAAAAATGTTTTACCAGTTTGACAAAAACTTTACCTATCCGTTTCATAAACTTTACACATCACAAATAGCTGCGTGACAACATGTTTTACCCAAAAATTCCTAATTAAACATTGACACATATATTAATGCCTTAAATAAAAAATAATATTATAATGAGATAACTTACCTTTACACACGACAAACAAGCACATCCAGATCACAAAAATCTTCTTCATACTATACACTGAAACTTTATCTGTTACAAAATCTTGCTTTGTAGTATTCTAAAGACCATTTTTGACAAAGATTGAAAATCCCATTCACTATCACATTAAAATCCAAAATATCTACTCCTTACATATTTTGCTTCGCTTTTTATATATTGCACAAAAACTATGCTGAAAAGATTAGCTTAACGCGCTTTCAGCATCAAGTGCTGTTGTGGGCATTGCAAAGATCGAAAAGTTCGGACCAGGTTTTGCTTCGGTTGATTTGTCAACCATGGGATGCGGTTGACGAAACTCGGGTTTTGACCAATTTTTCACTGGGTGGTTGGTTGCGGCGTGGTGCAAGACCCATTTGTCTTAACTCTAAAGGCATGTCAAACTCTGTTTGGTCAAGATCAAGACCATCTGATCTCGTGTGGGCCGGTCCAGTAAAATGATGGTAAAAACCTCACCAGGCGTACTGATGACGCACGCACGTATGCAGCAGGCAGTTTGTCAAAACCTATTGTGACGTAACAGTCTGGTTTGAGTCGATGCTGCTGTTCCTTGCAGTCTGGCTTTCGGATTTTTTACACGTTTAATGGCATCTAGCGGCTGTAGGAAGCATTTCGAATTTTGAGGTATTTATTTCAAAATTTACAAAAATTTTCGGGTATTTAATCAACAAATTCATAACTTTGTACAGAATAGAGCTAAAGACTTGCTTGTTTATCAGACATAGAAATATAAGCTGAACCGTATGAAATTACCTAAACGTCCACACAAAAAATTGATTTACAGTATACCGTCCACAAAAATACCCACACAAACCTTACTTAAAATTCAATAAAAAGACAGTTTAACATTACAATCTGAAACATAAATTTTATTGTGACGCAATATATATATATATATGTGTGTATCTCCCAAAACGTTAGAATTAAATTAAATTTTATAGTCAGAAAGTGGTACACATGATTGTGGCGTGATGAACGTTGCTTTGTTCGTGCATTGATGCATAACGAGCATGGGTAGTTGCAGGAAAAGTTTGTTTACGATAGGAGTCGGCAACCCCTGGCATACCTGCGACGGTTGGCACGCGAGGTGATTATTCATGGCACGTTACGTGATTTACAAATTCATATTTCGGCGAAATTGACCGACATGCTTTTTTAATGTAAAGTGCAGTGCAACTGCAGCAACGAGCTACAGAGCGCGTGTAAACCAACCTAATACAGATTGCTACGATTAGCCTACTAAACGCAGAAACATAAGGCAGTGACTTTATCAACAAGGCAGGGGAGATCATTAGTATTTCGATCTATAATTTGTAAACTGGCACACTGCATTTAGAAGGTTTCCGACCCCCGGTTAACTAAACACTTGGCAGTAAAGAAAAACCAAACAAACAACAAGATAATATTTATACTTTTCAGCTGCATGGGAAAGCATTTTTACAACACACAACTCGTTGCAATTCCATTTTGCATTTCCTTTGCTTTACCTTGTCCAGGCAGAAATAAAAATTGGTTTGCAAAGTATTTTTAGTTTTTGAAATATTTCGTATGTACGTATGATTCTTCACAATTTAACAAACGCTTTGATTATTTACGAGACTTATGACTCTGCTGCAGCCAACAACTTTTAGAAATGTTTTACGATGTGTAAATTTGAAGACGGTGTAATAATGTGAAACTAACAATACGTTGTTTGCCTGTGCACATATAACGAGACACACGCTTTCATGCGACTGGTACTCACCTAACCGCCATGAAAAAATACAATTCACACAACATATTTTATGCAGTTAACCTGATTTTTACTGGTTACAGTTAAATCAACATAAATCTTAACATTGTTCGCATAGTTGCTATTTACAGATTGTCGTGTTTAGCAAAAAACAAAAAGATTATGATCAATCGGTCGGCGTTAGGCTTCACGTTTTCTCACTGCTTCGTTGAAGCGATCTGTGGAGTGTAGTGTGGGGGAGGTTGCTGGTTTTCATAAACTTTGGCAACAAACCCGGGTGGATGTGACGTCAGAGGAGCCGCTTGTGGCGCCATAGGTTGTTCTTGTGGATTGACAACGTTGAATTGTACTGTTGAAATGTGGAATTGAATGCTTTGTTGATAAGCAAACTATAGAAATAAACCTGAATCTTTTACCAGAGTGCATGCAGATTATCAAGTTTGTGAAAATATCTTCAAAGTTTTGTTTGAACAAACAAGCACGCAAGTAGAGAACACGCTTTGTGCACTCAGGTGTAGCGAGGCTTTAAAAAATATAAATATCTCAAAACAATTATTTTGGGGTTGTGAAGGAGGAAAAGTCTTCACAGTTCGTTTCATTTCGGTTTTAAATGATTTTTTAAAACAAATGTCACGGTTGACTGTATAAACTGTTTCAATAACCCGGCTTGGGTGTGAGATGCAAATTACGCTACAAGAACGTACTGAAAAAAATAAGTTACGCACGTTGTTGTTCTTGTTGATTGGGTGCTGACGACATGACGTATGCTGATGACGTAACTGAAGTCGGTGTCGGGGTATTCCGCTTTTTGGAAAAGTAACAGCAACAGATGAAAATTATCGAGGCGACGGCAAGAACAGCAAGAATAGCAATCCCGATTCCAACGTACAACCCTACGTTGGGAAAATTTGTAGAAAGTGACCTGGTCGTGGGAGTGCTGGTGCTTGGAGTTGTTGTTGATTCGTATTGTGGTATCCTTTCGCACTTGCGTCCTCCAGAGTCACGACACCTGCTGATTAACCCGCGACAGCAAAATTCACCGACATCGCAATGAAACAGTCCGCAATTGTTGCCCTGCGAAAAAACAAATACTTCAAAAGTCTTTCCTCCATAGAAACAGTTTTCCCAGACAATGTCAACAAAATAATGAAGCACAGCAAGCGAGCAGGCTTACTTTATCATCAGGTAAAATTCTTCTGCAATTTTTATCGGCAGTTGATTGACAAGTATTAACGATTCTGTTGCAACAATAATCACCAATATCACAATGGCTGAATGTTCCGCAATTGTTGGCGGCTAAAAACAACAATAGGTTACTGTCTCCGAGCTATTGTGCTTCTTTAAAAATACGTATTTAATAGGCATTTTTACACATAATTTGACAAAATGTTTTGCCAAATGTTTCATAAAAACTTTACCAAACCGTTTCATGAACTTTACACATCACAAATAGCTGCGTGACAACATGTTTTACCCGAAAATTAAACATTGACACATATATTAATGCCTTCAATAGAAAATAGTATTATAATAAGATAGATTACCTTTGCACACGACAAACAAGCACATCCAGATCACAAAAATCTTCTTCATATTATACACTAAAACTTTATACCTTAAAAATTTCTTGTCCTGCAGTATTCTAGAAAGCATTTTCGACAAAGATTGAAAATCCAAATTACTATCTCATTAAAATCCAAAATATCTACTCCGTACCTATTTTGCTTCGCAGTAACACAACAACTATGATGAAATGGTGATGCCGATCGGATGAAATTACCTAAACTTCCACACAAAAAATTGTTTGACAGTATACCGCCCACAAAAATACCCACTGAAACCTTATTTAAAATTCAACAAAAAAGACAGTTTAACATTGCAATCTGAAACATACATACTATTGTGACGCAATGTCTCTCCAAAACGTTACAATTAAATAATTAAGTTAAACAGTAGTCTTTTTATCGCATGTATTGGTAACTTAAAGAAGATTTTTTTCCTTTGCACACGACGAACAAAAACGCCCTAATTAGAAAAATTTCCTTCATTACAAATTTAAAAACGTCGGCAACATATCTAGAATTTATCTTTCAGCGATCCAGAAAACATAGTTGTAACAGTTTAACACTGTAGATGCGACACACATTGGTAACCGATAATAGAAACAATATGCAGAGAGTGTTATTCCCGAGAATATACGTGACTTGTGTTCCCAAAACTCCTCACGCCACGTGGTTTTATAGTCAGAAAGTGGTACACATGATAGTGGCGTGATGAACGTTGCTTTGTCCGTGCATTGATGCATAACGAGCATGGGTAGTTGCAGGAAAAGTTTGTTTACGATAGGAGTTGGCAACCCCTGGCATACCTGCGACGGTTGGCACGCGAGGTGATTATTCATGGCACGTTACGTGATTTACAAATTAATTTTTCGGCGAAATTGACCGACATGCTTGTTTAATGTAAAGTGCAGTGCAACTGCAGCAACGAGCTACAGAGCGCGTGTAAACCAACCTAATACAGATTGCTACGATTATCCTACTAAACGCAGAAACATAAGGCAGTGATGTCATCAACATGGCACGCGAGGTCATTAGTATTTTGATCTATAATTTGTAAACTGGCACACTGCGTTTAAAAGGTTTCCGACCCCCGGTTAACTAAACACTTGGCAGTAAAAAAAACCAAACAAACTACAAGATAATATTTATACTTTTCAGCTGCATGGGAAAGCATTTTTACAACACACAACTCGTTGCAATTCCATTTTGCATTTCCTTTGCTTTAACTTGTCCAGGCAAAAATAAAAATTGGTTTGCAAAGTATTTTTTGTTTTTGAAATATTTCGAATTTACGTATGATTCTTCACAATTTACAATTATGACTGTGCTGTAGCCCATGACTTTTTACGACGTGTAAATTTGAAGACGGTGTAATAATGTGAAACGGCAATGCGTTATTTGCCTACGCACAAATAACGAGACACATGCCGCGATACGACAGGCTTCTCGATTTCTCATTGCTTCGTTGTAGCGATCTGTGCAGTGTAGTGCGGTGTGTGGGGGAGGTTGCTGGTTTTCATAAACTCCCGCAAAGAACCCGGGTGGCTGTGACGTCATAGGGGCCGCTTGTGGCGCCACAGGTTGTGCTTGAGATTGACAACGTTGAATTGGGCAATGGGTAAAATGTAGACCAGACCAGACTAACGAAAAACGTGGACCACTAGTTTACCTCGGCGCACAAGTAGATTACTGATTGCAATCAAAAGGTGATTTTTAGGTGAAAATAGCATTATATTATCATTTTTAAATAAATTCCAGGACGACAACCTTCAATAGGAGGAACGGGAGCAGAATGAACTTCATCTAATTGACCCCCTAAAAAACACCCAAAACCTCTAAGCTCGTACACAAGTTAAACATCATCTAAAAGATTTTTTAATTATCTTTATTTGATGTAAGTCTCATATACGAGCAAAGAGTTTTACATGATGCAAAATTGGGATAAAGAATAAAAAATCCTCCTCATCACTCTTTCGGTCCCCAAATGACCGCACAAACTTCTGTGCTCGTACACAAGTTATACATTATCTGAAAGATTTTTTAATTATCTTTTATTTGATGTAAGTCTCGTATACGAGCAAAGGCTACAAAGAGGCGTCATACCTTATCAAACTGGAAGGTGTATGCTAGAAAAGTCTTGTCCGTGGTGGGATTCGAACCCACGACAGATACTTATCTGGGCGATCTACCAAGTGAGCTTTGCAGTCTCGGTGGTGTGCCCGCCGGAAAGTGAATTATGTATACCGTTGGGGCAGCGTATGCTGCACATGTCTCCATCTACTATAGAGGATGACCACGCATCTGCTGACTAAGTTTCTACACGTTTTACAGGTTATAGAGACTGTTGTATACACCAACAAACACAACTGACGATGACAGAAGCACATCAAACTTTTACAAACCCCGATGTATCTCTTATCTCTGTTTATTCATCTTGTGATCCCCAAAACGGTGACAATTATTTGTTGAAATATGATGCAAATAAGTTATCCCAACACAAAGACTGGGCTTGCTATACACATCCATGGGTTTATATCGCAACGAGAAAAGTCCCTTTCAAAAATCCAGTGATAAGATAGATTTTGTTGCTCAAATAGCTCTGTTCGAATTTATTCGAAGGTCGTATCGTTTATGTTCTGGTTCATTACATTGACAATCTAAACAAGGTCAAAAGTACGGCAACCGCAAAAAACACTTGGATAGGATCCATGTCAGAAATTTTTCTTCGAACTTGCAAACTGTGCTGTTGTAACAGTTTAACACTGTAGATGCGACACACATTGGTAACCGAAAATAGAAACAATATGCAGAGAGTGTTATTCCCGAGAATATACGTGACTTGTGTTCCCAAAACGCCTCACGCCACGTGGTTTTATAGTCAGAAAGTGGTACACATGATAGTGGCGTGATGAACGTTGCTTTATCCGAGCATTGATGCATAACGAGCATTGGGGTAGTTGCAGAAGTCGGCAACCCCTGGCATACCTGCGACGGTTGGCACGCGAGGTGATCATTCATGGCACGTTACGTGATTTACAAATTCATTTTTCGGCGAAATTGACCGACATGTTTTTTTAATGTAAAGTGCAGTGCAACTGCAGCAAAGAGCTACAGAGTGCGTGTAAACCAACCTAATACAGATTGCTACGATTAGCCTACTAAACGCAGAAACATAAGGCAGTGACGTTATCAACACGGCACGCGAGGTTATTAACATTTTGATATAATTTGTAAACTGGCACACTGCGTTTAAAAGGTTTCCGACCCCCGGTTAACTAAACACTTGGTAGTAAAAAAAGACAACAACAAACTACAAGATAATATTTATACTTTTCAGCTGCATGGGAAAGCATTTTTACAACACACAATTCGTTGCAATTCCATTTTGCATTTCCTTTGCTTTACCTTGTCCAGGCAGAAATAAAAATTGGTTTGCAAAGTATTGTTTGTTATTGAAATATTTCGAATTTACGTATGATTCTTCACAATTTAACAAACACAAATAATATTTACGAGACTTATGACTCTGCTGTAGCTCACAACTTTTCCAAAAGTTATACGATGTGGAAATTTTAAGAAGGCATAATAATGTGAAACTAGCAATATGTTATTTGCCAGTGCACATATAACGAGACACACGCTTTTATGCGACTGGTACTCAGCTAACCGCCATGAAAAAATACAATTCACACAACATATTTTATGCAGTTAACCTGATTTTTACTGGTTACAGTTAAATCAACATAAATCTTAACATTGTTCGCATAGTTGCTATTTACAGATTGTGGTGTTTTAAACAAAAAAAGATTATGATCAATCGGTCGGCGTGAGGCTTCACGTTTTCTCACTGCTTCGTTGTAGCGATCTGTGGAGTGTAGTGTGGGGGAGGTTGCTGGTTTTCATAAACTTTGGCAACAAACCCGGGCGGATGTGACGTCAGAGGGGCCGCTTGTGGCGCCACAGGTTGTGCTTGTGGATTGACAACGTTGAATTGTACTGTTGAAATGATAATCTGATCTCATGTGGGCCGGTCCAGTAAAATAATGGCAAAAAAACACACCGGTCAAACTAACGACCAACTCGCACAGAAATGCCGTTTATCAAAACCTATTGTGACGTAAAGACTGATTCACACCAGATGCGTCTACCGGTTGTGGTATGGTTTTTTGATCTCGCGGCAAGCAGCAGGGCATTTACACCAGCCGCGACCAAAGTTTATCTATGAGACACGGCCAAGGTGTTTTATGTTTGATAGTTAGATTCTAAAATTGACAAGATTTTCAGGTATTTAATAAACAAAAGTATAACTTAAAATGAGCTAGAGACCGGCTTTTTTGGCAGAATTAGAAATGTATGCCTGACCGTACGAAATCACGCGGGCAGTTTGTTTGACATGCCCAGTCTAAATTTTTTGGCGATGCCAGTCGGATTTGCAAAGAATACTTTCGACCGAGACGGGAATAAAACCCTCAACCTTGTGAGCACAAGGCGGTCGTGCTAACCACTCGGCCATCCTGGCGGCATACGACAGGAACCCCTGGCATGCGTGCGACGGTTGGCACGCGAGCTGTTTATTTGTTGTATTCTTTGTATTTGTTCGTTTGGAAATAGTGATAAACAATGGAATGAAAAATGGTTCGACAACGCACACATGTATAGGGCAGGTAATTGCCATTTACATACCACACGCAATGATTGCGCAGGCAATCACACAGTTGACACTTTACAAATCACGTGGCGTCGGTTCCACCAATTCTTGTTTCGATTTTCGTTGCTTATCCTTGTTCATGCAAAAGCACAAAAGTCGCTTGAAAATAAATGATCAGCCACTCTTTTGTTTCGATGGTTTTTGTGCGCTTAAAGATCCCAACGAGCAGTGACGAAAACGAATTTTAAGCGCGTACGTACGGAGTACTAGCAATTAGGCACAGGATTTTGATGTGACAGTAACGTTTCCATGCTTTTTTAAACGTTGTATTAAGAATACTGGGGCGTAAGGTTTGTTGTCAGATTTGGTGACAAAGAAAACATTTGAAGTATTATGTAAATATGACTTTTGTGATTTAAGTGAATCTGTTTTGGGTATATATCAAAAGAAAATCTCTTGTTTAAGTCACCAATAAATATGTGATAAAAAGGCTTTTTTTAATGTAATCATTTAATTCTAACGTTGTGGAGAGATACTGCGTCAAAAAAATATGTGTTAGATTGTAATGTTAAACTGCATTTTTGTTGAATTTCTGATAGCGTTTAATTGGGTACTGTGGTGACGGTATAACAATTTTGTGTCCAGAAGTTCCGGTAATTTCATGTCGGTTCAACGCACAACAAACGTATTGATTGATATCAGATGGTGTGGCTCTGGCCCCAGAACTAAACAGGGTTTGTCATGCCTGTTTTTGACAAATGGGTCTTGCACCACGCCCCGACCAAAAGACCCAATGATAATTGGTCGATACCCGAGTTTCGTCAACCGCACCCCTTGGTTGACAAATCAACCGTAGCACAACTCAGCCCGAATTCTACTTCTGGATCTTTCCGATGCCTACAACAGCAATGGGACTGAAAGCGCTTTAATCTAATATTTTAATCATAGTTATTGTGTAACAATTAAACAGCGAAGCAACATATGTACGGAGTAGATATTTTGGATTTCAATTTGATAGTAATTTGGATTTCAATCTTTGTCAAAAATGCTCTCTAGAATACTGCAAGATAAGAGATTTTGTGATATACAAAGTTTTAATGTAACTTCGAAAATCGATAAAGTTCATTATGAAGAAGATTTTTCTGATCTGGACATACTTGTTTGTCGTGTGCAAAGGTAAAAGATATCATATAATAAAATTACTTTTTATTGAAGGCATTAATGTATGTGTCATTGTTTAATTAAATATCTTGTGAAACATTTTGTCACGCTGTTATTTTTGTAAAGTTGATCAAACATTTAGGTAAAGTTCATTTCGGTAAACAGTTATTATACGTACAAATGTTTGTTCATTATGTTTTATTTGAAAGAAGCACAATGCTACGGAGACAGAAGTTTAAAACATTGTTGTTTTCAGCGGCCAATAACTGCGGAACATTCAGCCATTGTGACGTCGGTACATATTGTTGCAATGGATTTGTAAATTATTGCCAAGCGGACGCTGATGAGAATTGTAGAAGAATTGAAGGATCTGATGACACAGTAGTTGTAAGGAATCGTGTATTTGTTTAAAATCCGCCGTTTACTTGGGATAAAGAGGTGTCTTTTTGATTTGAAAAACGTAATTACCAATATATGCATCATAATCAAAATCTTTGCATATATCGGGGAATTTTCGCTGATCTTCTCAATATCGTGACAATTTTAAACGCAAATTTATGTAGCTTAGTTAAAAAGCTGTTTTGTAGGACAACAATTGCGGAACATTAAGCCATTGTGATATTGGTGATTATTGTTGCAACGGATTCGTTAATACTTGTCACTCAACTGGCGGTGACAATTGTAGAAGAATTGAGGGATCTGATGACACAGAAGTTGTAAGAAAAATTTTATTGTTTGTTTTATTTACACCATTAAAGGGAGAAAATTGCTTGACCAGGTTTATATTACAATAATCCGCTATTAAACTATCTGCTTTTTATCTGTTCTGTCAACGTGTTTGTTTCTTGGAAGTCGGTGACGAATAGTGTATTTTAACTTCAGATTTTGAAGTCTTTTTTGGCTTCTTTTAGAGCTATGTCACTGAAACTTTATGCTTCCAGAGAAAAGTCGTGATTAGAATCCTGACCTTGCCATTACCGAGTAGTTAATGCGCTATCCACTTAATCGCCTTGGCAACCTTAAATGCAAGTTTAAGTAGTTTAACCAGAAAACATTTTTGCAGGAGAACAATTGCGGATCGTTCGCCCATTGTGCAGTTGGTTCTCACTGCTGCAACGGAATCATAAATACTTGTCAAGCAAACGCCGACGAGAACTGCAGGAAAATAGGAGGATCTGATGACACACCTGCAGTAAGGAATCATTTGTTTGTTTGATTGATTTATAATGCCTATGTGCATCTGACTGTATCGGGTATGCTCACGAAATTCGCCACTGAGCTACCTGCCTCATTGTCCTTCTGTCAAAATGTGTTGTTTTTTTGCTTACATTATAACCTTATTTTATCAGGCAGTTGCGTTGACCATTTTACTATCTTGACAATTCCCAATGCAGATTTTATGGAGTTTAGTTTAAAAACTGATTTGCAGGATAACAATTGTGGTCGTCTGTCGCATTGTGATATTGGTGATTATTGTTGCAACGGACTCATTAATACTTGTCAATCAACTGGTGGTAACAATTGTAGAAGAATCGAAGGATCTGATGACACAGAAGTTGTAAGAACAATTTTATTGTTTGTTTTGTTTACATAATTAATGGGGAAAGATTGCTTAACCACGCTATGCTTACGTTAATCCGCTATTAAACTATCTGCCTTTCTTTTGTCCTGTCGAAACGTGTTTGGTTCTTGGAAGTCGATGGCGAAAAATACATTTTAACTTCAGGTTTCGTCTTATCTTTTTCGAGTTCTGTTAGAGCTATGACACCCACATTTAAGCACACAGAAAAAAGTCGTGACTAGAACCCTGACCTTGCCATTACCAAGTAGTTGCGCCAACCACTTAATCGCCTTGGCAACCGGAAATGTAAACTTCAGCAGTTTAAATAAAAAACATTTTGCAGGAGAACAATTGCGGATCGTTCGCCCATTGTGCAGTTGGTTCTTACTGCTGCAACGGAGTCATAAATACTTGTCAAGCAAACGCCGACGAGAACTGCAGGAGAATAGGAGGATCTGATGACACACCTGTTGTAAGGAATTATTTGTTTTATTGAATTTTTAATTTTGGTGTTTGAAACAACAGCTGACTGCTTCCTATTTCCTCATGAAATTCGCCACTGAGCTACCTGCCTTATTGGTATGCAGTCAAAACGTTTTGTTTTTTGCTCGGAACTCACCTTATAACATAAGCCGATTGTGCATATCATTCCACAATCTTGACACTTTCATGTGCAAATTTATTTAGTGTAGTTAAAAAGCTGTTTTGTATAGGTCAACAATTGCGGAACGTTCAGCCATTGTGATATTGGTGAATATTGTTGCAACAGAATCTTTAATTCCTGTCAAGCAACTGCAGATAGAAATTGCAGAAGAATTTTACCTGATGATAAAGTAAGCCCGCTAGCTAGCTGTGCTTAATTATTTTATTGATACTTTTGTGAAAATTTTTTCTAAGGAAGGAAAACTTTGCAGTGTATGTGTTTTTTCGCAGGGCAACAATTGCGGAATACAGTTACATTGTGATGTTGGTGAATTTTGCTGTCGTGGATTTATAAACAGTTGTCGTGACACTGGAGGACGGAATTGCGAAAGGATACCAGGATACGTTTCAACAACAACTCCAAGCATCACCACTTTCACGATCAGGTCACCTTCTACAAATTTTCCCACCGTAGGGTTATACGTTGGAATCGGAATTGCTGTTCTTGCTATTCTTGCTGTCGCCTCGATAGTCTTCGTCTGTTGCTGTTACTTTTCCAAAAAGCGGAATACCCCGACACCGACAACAGTTACGTCATCAGCATATGCCATGTCGTCAGCAACCGATCAACAACAACAACAACGTGTGTAACTTATTTTTCTTTCAGTACTTACTTTCAGCGCATGTAAATTGCTTCGCAAACCCAAGTCTAGTAATTCACATAGTTTTGTGAAGTCAACCGTGACATGTTTCAGGAAATCTTTTGAACAACGTGAATGAAACGAACTGTGAAGCGCTACGCAGCCTTTTTTCGCTTCTCAGCCCCCAATGAATTGTTTTGAGATAGCTCAATGATTTTTAAATCTTCGCCACACTTGACTGCACAAAACGTGTTCGCTACTTGTGTAGCCTGTCTGTACAAACGGCAAGTCAAAGATGTTTTTACAAACCTAATAATCTGCTTTGCCCATACTTGAAAAAAGCGGATTTAATTTCTATATTAAGCAGACTTATTAAACACTCTAACAATTCTACATTCAACAGCCATTTCCAACGTCTATAATCAGCAAAGAGAATCAACTAACCAAGACCACTTGTATCCACTCCCTGTGGCGCCACAAGCGGTCCCTAAGACGTCACAGTCGCCCAGGTTTGTTGTGGGAGTTTATGAAAACCAGCAACCTCCCCCACCCTACACTCCACAGATCGCTACAACGAAGCAGTGAGAAAATATGAAGCTAAACGTCAATGCAATCGATGCATTGCAAATACCATATACCGTAAATATACGAACAACAATAATTTTATGTTGAAGTAACCAGTAAAAATCTGCATATAATGTGTTGTGTAACTGTCGTATCTTTTTTATTCATGGCCTTCAGTTGATTACCCGTTACCCGTCGGAACGCGGCATATGTCGTTGTATGTGCAAATAACGTATTGCTGATTTCACATTATTATACCGTGTTTTAATTTTCACATACTTTTCGAAAAGTTATGGGCTAAAGTTACTCCCGAATATTCATTGCGTTTGTTGAATTATAAAGAATACGTGAAATCGAACATATATTAAACACTAAAAATAATGTGCAAACGAATTTTTATTTCTGCCTCCACATGGTAAAAGCTACAGAGGAAATAGTTTGTGTAGCGTAAAAATGCTTACGCAGCTGAAATTTATCACTATTATCTTGTCCTTTTTTGAAAAGTGTTTTGATCTCCAGCAGAGATCGGCAACCTTTTAAAGGCAGTATGCTAATTTACAAGTTTACAATTAGATTAAAATGTTAATGACCTTATGTATCTGCGTTTGGTAGGCTAATCGTAGCAATCTGTAATAGGCTGGTTTGCATGCGCTGTGTATAGCTCGTTGCTGAAGTTGCACTGCACTTTACATCAAACATTTCGGTCACCTTGGCCGAAAAATGAATTCGTGAATCACGTGACATGCCATGAATAATCACCTCGCGTGCCAACCGTCGCAGTTATGCCAGGGGTTGCCGACTCCTGTCGTAAACAAACTTTTCCTGCAACTTCCCCATGCTCGTTATGCATCAATACTCGCATAAAAAAGTGCGATACGGTCATATATGCGGTCTATACTGTTAACCACCGTCATCCAATGCATAACGTGTGTTTCGAGTAAAACTAATAAATTATAGATTCACAGGTCCATATGTTTTCGCACCCGATAACAATTTTTGTACGGGGCCAGGAACCAGAACAAAAGCATCAGACCGGTTATATTTGGTTGCGTTAATTTTGTTAAAAAGGGCACACATGTCAATCGCGTAATACAACACTAAATTGCCTGTGCCGTTTTGTTTACGTCCGATTAACACCCGGAAGGATTATCATGGTAATGTCAAAACGTATCTTTTTATTTAAAGGAAAAACAAATGTAATGTTTTAGCTAGATAGGGTCAGTTAGGTGCGAACAAATCTTTAATAAAAAATTTAACTTTATTAAACCCCATGCGGAATATTGATTCTAAAAAGCAAATTATTAGCTAATTTATTCATCTACCATTTAAATAACATGCCTTTGCATTTTCATGCCACAAGCACTTTATCCAACTACCCAGGAGATCTAACTATCACCTGTAGCAAGTCGTTTAATACAGTACCTTTCGCCACACATCACGGTCGCCAGCAGCGACAATCGCGTCATCTACGTTTTGATTGCGTAACATCGATTCGGTGCCATCTGTTCATGGAAACAAAAAAATACATGGTTCAAAAATACAGTGTTTATTTATTGCTGTAATGTCCGCGGCAAACAGTCAACACTACATGTTTTAAGAGTTAATAGCTTAATCAAGTTTGGAGCGAATGCAAGGATTGCTAGGCTCAAAAACTAACGATGAACAACGGTACAACTTCGGCAGCTCTGGAAGCAAGTTCGCTTCCATACGACAGCCAGGATATGACAACTCATCCAGCTCATCATGAAGTGTGTGGAATTCGAATTGTTTCCGCTGTAGTTCATCTCGTGGTAGCATTTTTGGCTGCAGTTCTGGTCATACCTTTGTCAATGTATCACCACAGAAAGTCAAAAGACATCGACTCCGGGGACGGCCTGGCGGCATTGTACGCCAAGCGAACACGAATCGTCAGCATCGTGGGCGCTCTCTGCATAACGACGACTTTTGTTCCATTACCAGTGTACACGCTGGCCTTTGACCAAGAAAATAGACTCTGCATTCCAATCGAAAGATTCTTTTTGACAGCAGTCGGGTACTCATTTAGCTTTTCGTACTTTATACTTTGGGCGAGGCAACGCATATTTTACGCCGATGAACGATTGAACTTTCTCTCGTCAGCTTTTACTCGCTTCTTTAGTAAAGCATTGCTATGGTTGGCCATTGCGTATTTACTAGGAGTAACTGCCGCGCTTGTGTTTGTCAACTCAAGACAAATAACGTGGTTGCCTTTAATTATCTCTGTTTATGTGTTTTGCCTGCACGTGTCAACCACCCTGCTGTTGGCTTATCCAATCTGGAAAAACTATCGGATCATAAACGTCGAACTTGATCAACAGAGCAATGTGAAAGCCCAAATGCGATGCATGAGACGTCTGTTTCTTATCAGTCTTCTCACACTGGCTTCAGATATAGGCGCCGTGATTATGTTAGGGACTGACCCTCACGGCATCCTCACAGAAGTATCTGTCGCCTTTTCTGCTTTGGGTGTTTTTATCGCAACTCATCTGGCTTTTACGGACTGGCGTCAGCGCTTTTTACCTTTTCTCTTTACAGATGTTAAGGATCAGTAGCAAGATGTTGTTGTACTGTATTATGTAGGTTTTGATATTGATGTGTAAAATATTATGTAATATCAATTTAAAATTTGTTTTGTCATGCATATTTCATGTACAATGCCCCTACACTTTTGGTTAATATAATGATTGTGGTTTGTATTCACCTACTGTGATAGTTAGCTACAGGCGAAAGGTGAGCGGATAAAGCAATTTTAACATAAACAGGCTTTTAAAATTACCAATAATGCAACAAAATTCATTTGCATGTCGGCATGTATCGAGTTTGTAAAAATCCCAAAACAAAATTATGGTGGTGTCACTATACCAGCGGTCGACAACCTGGGCCGCATGCGGCTCTTTCATCTCTCTGCCTGGCTGCCGTGAACCAAAAACAATACGTGTTTGACACACTTTTGCGCTGCAGTACAACGTAAAAAAAGTAATATCGCTGTTAAGGACAATTAACGCTCCCCAGTTTAAAAATAAAGTATTTCCCATCACAACGGCTGGTACAACATAAATCCATTGTGACGCAATAACTCCCAATACTTCCCACGTGCTTTATGGTTTTCCTCTGTTAGATTTTAGTATGTTTAGTTTATCTGATTTTGTCGCAGTGTAGTTAAATGGGCGTTGAGGTAATTACGAGTTGTAGTTAAGTTAGTTAATTTATCATACGTTTGTATTGTGGTTGGAACCGTTACCGGTAATTTCTATTTGACTAAGGTACGGTCCAAACCTTTTTAAAATCACTTTTGTGACCAACCTAAAACTTCTGATTGTAAATAAAGTGCATGTTTAATCTGACATTACTCATTCTAAAACTGAAAGGTGGAATTAACAAAACGGGCTGGACTTCTACAACCGCTGCAGCGCAAATTGGTTTTAAATTTGCGTTTTTAAAATCTAAATTTTCGGAATTACCTGACCAATAAAACCTTCGGAACTTTTGAAATTGCCAGTATAACGTCACTTTGCAAATTTAGACTGGATCAGTATTACAATGATGTAAATAAAACTTAGACTGCTGGTAGAGTGTGTGCACAGCTGTAAATGCGCACATAAGAAAAATACTAATTGCGCGTCATCTTTCGGAAACCTGGATAAACAGGAAAGTGGGGTGCTTTTTCTGTTCGTTAGGCCCCAGGCAAGCCTATGAGACGAATGTTCTTAAACGGCCCAGGATTCCAATTTCGTGTCGCGTTTATAGTTTGTAATCTGGCCTTTTTGTACTATAGAGATGTTACGCTGTCCGCGGAAAAGAACTTGCTAGAACCAACTACAAATGTAAGCGAACAAGTCATTCTAGACAATTTCAATTAACCTAGCTTGCAGAAACACGAAATTCGCGTTTCGCACAAAAAATTCAGCTTACCAGCGTACCGTGAGTTTCATAATCTTAAGGTTGAATAACGAAAATCACGAAACACAAACAAGCGCAAATCCATGGGCTTTTGAACGTCCAGAGCTCAGTTACAACGCTGCATAACTTTAGGCTTTACGAAACATTGCTCTGCCAAAAAATATTCCCACTATATTCGATGGGTATTAGCAAACTTTAATGTTAACCATGTAAAAGGAACGAAGTTTTAATCAGCGGTTTGGAGAGACCATATTCTCCATGGAAGCTATGGTAAACCTTAAATATTAACACTTCCTTGCAGGGCTTTTACACATCATCCTACTACTGGTTTAACCTTTGTTTTATGGTTATGTGGTCGCTACACACAAAAAACCCAGGACATAAAACTAGTGTTAAGTGTCAGAGGGTTGTTGATGTGGAAATGCTGGAAGGTTTTTAGCGGCAAACCACATTAGGATGACGTTCTCAAAGTGGTCCGTTCGAATTCCATGAAAGTTCGGTTTAAATGATGTACACGTTGCGATGTTGGTATGAGTTGTTTTTTCTATAAAGCGCCCAACCCCCTTTTGAGTCGCTATCATATAGCGCCTTTGCGACGGTAGCTACAGTGCGTACCAGCATTGGAATAAACCCAAGTCGCCTTTTTCAAAGACTTGACTCGAGTTCCAACTTTGGATAGACTGACTTGACTCTTTAATAGTTTAGTTGGAGTACACCAGAGTTGGATCAATTACAATTATTATGTAATTAATTTGGTGTAATTGTAATTCAAACTTTTTAAGTTTGCACGTGTAATTGCAGTTTGCTTACACCTTTACCTAATTAGTTCTCTAATTACTTTTTTTGCAAGATACCTTTGCCACTGATTTTATGCAGCATTTTGGAAGCATGGCTATGCATTTTATACATATAGACTTGGTTGTTGTGTCGTTGTGAAAAAAAAACAATGTGTTGACATGTAATTTGTAAATGATTACAATTTCCAGAATAATTGTAATTCATATTTTTCAAGACAGAGTAATCATAGATACTACATATACATACACTATGTAGTATCTATGGAGTAATTGTAACGTAATTCAAAAATTTGACGGAATAATTGTAATGTTAATTTGACTAAAATCATGTAATTGATCAAACCCTGGAGTACACTTGACTTTGAATTAAAGCGGCCGGTTCTTTTGACTTTATCACCTGCTTCTGCTACTTTCGCAATGCCCACAAACAACAAGTATTTACTGTTCCTGTTTTTCCTGCAGTTTATCCACGTTTGTCAATAATTATCCGGTTCCGATAAAACTTATACAGCGAATCAGCGCGACATAAAAAAGCGACAAGCGACATTTAAATGCAGCGAGTTTATTTTTATCAGCTGAGAGAAAGTGCAACTGTAAACTTGTTGTAAAAACAATGTGATTTTTTTTGTGAAAAACGAATTAAAATATCAAAAAAAAGGATGAAAAAAATACGAAGACTTTCGATTCACATGAAGAAGAAAACGCACTCGAGTACAGAAAAGGAGGAAAAGTAAGGAATGTGTTGCTATTTTTAAAATGTAAATTTATATAGATACGTTTGGGGAACAATAAGTACAGTTACTTGTGCAAATTGCTAATCGATCTGATGTAGGTGGGTTGTAATTCTGTTGGCAGCAAAATTATTTGAATTAATATTTATAAGTTGACTTGTGTTTTTCCTGTATATTTTGAATATCTCCCTTGTGTCCCATCATGTATCTTCTAAAATTGGATTTTTGTGAAGCCTGTTAAACTTGTATACTAAGGATTTTTCAAAGACATTGTTTGGGAGTTATTTTTAAGATACTTGGGCCTAAGTTACAATGTAGCACATTCATATTGTTTAAAATTGCAAAGTGTGATTTTACATGTTAATGACTGTATAGCAGTTTTTTAAGTTGTTTCCAAACCTTTTTTGCAGTGAAACTGAAGAGAAGAGTCCAAAGAAACAGGGTAACAAACCTTTCCTCAGGTTGTTTAGCAGAGAGAAAAGCAGGTAAAATACCCCCAATTATTGTTGCTTGATGCCTACATTAAATTGCCAGTGCCTCTAAAACAATAATGCAAAGAAACATAAATAAAAATGCTAAAAGCACTTAAATAGAGGGCCTTTTTAAGGATATTTCATGAGAAATTCCCAGGGTTTTAGACATATTGCAATTCCAGTTGTGGTTTCAAAATAAATAACTTTTTTGTAGTTTAATTGTAATTTAAAATGTTTTTGTGTCACTCTAGAACCAGTGTGGATGAGACTGAAGAATCTAAAGGTCCAGTTGTGAATGGAGTGAAACCCACTACAGGTGTCATTTTGTAACTTGTTTGTTTTTACTCACAATTTCTTCAAATTGGAGGAAGGTTTCCAGGTGTTCTGGTACTACCTTCAGTTGTTCTTAAGTTTGGCCCAATCCAGTGCATTTTCAGCCCCATGGTTTGTTTTGTCCACAAACACGTTTGTTACATCTATAAGAGTTTGTACTGGCTGTATACAACCGCAAATGTAGTACTGAAAAGACATTTTTAAAGCAACACCCTATGTAGTAAAAATACAGATTCAGGTTAATCAATTAAAAAAATAGACAAAATTAAACCATGTTCATTTATTAATGTATTAAGTAACATTTACTTTAAATTGTTTGGTCCAAGGTGATTTGTCAGAGGTGGGTGGTTTTAGTGCTGCTCCAACTACACCCACAAGCATTGGTACACAAAAAGTATATGGACTAGATGAAGAAACAACTGACAACCGGCTAGAACAATCAAAAGGAGACAGTTTCAAAGATTTGCCCAACGGTCAACCAAACCACACAATTGGTGCAGAAGAATCCCCCAGTACTAGCAGTACGGAGAGATTGCGAGAGGATGAGAATTTGGCTTCAATGAACAATGAGGAACAAGGGGGTTTAGAGGATTATGTTCCAAGAAGACGAATGCCAAGTCCAACCCCAAGGTCGCAGTTTGTGTTTTCAAATGGAAATGAGTTTCGCACTCTTACTGAGGAATTACGTAACCTCGCGAAGTAAGTAGTTTCCCTTCCAAACATTTTTAAACTTCTGTTTGAGTAGGTTAGTTTTACAAAGTGGCTTGGACTTTGTCAACATATGAGCCGGGCATCCTCAATAAAAAGCATCAATATAAAAGTTCTTACAAAACTTCAACTTCAGACAGGGTTGGTATTGGGGTCCACTGACAAAAACTGAAGCTGAAATCAAGTTGAATGACTGCCCTGATGGTTCCTTTCTTGTCAGGTTGGTACCCTAAACTCTACTGTATGTGTTAGAAAACTTTGGTTATGTTAAGGAAACTACTAAGAATGATGTGTGTTGTAGGCCAATAGGGGGAAAAGTTACTAAACGCAAAACATCTGTGTTTTAGTAAATGAAAATTTAGTCAGAACCATGTCAGGTCAGTTTTGCTGCTGGAGAGCAGTTGTGCTTGTACTGCAACAGTGTAGATTTAATGTCTGAATTCTAAAACTGTGTTAAGACCAAGCACAAGTTATGTCATAAAATGTCGTTCAGGTGCAAAGCATGTGGCCTAATCCCTAATGTTCAAGTATTATCAGTAAAAACTGCTGATACCACCAGTGCCTTTTTGGTCTCTATACTGTTTAACTTTAAACATTTATCTCCAGTTTTGTTGTTGTGTTATATTTTCTCAACATAACTATTTCAATTTCTGCATACAATCTGGCAATAAAAGTTTTTTTTTGGCAGGGACAGCTCAGATGAGCGATATCTTCTGTCTGTTAGTTTTCGCTCTGATGGACGCACTCTTCATACAAGAATCCAGTATTCACATGGATTCAGCTTTTATGAGAATTTTGATTATGTGAGTAAATACTTGCTAAGTGATTTGAAACAACACACTACAGAACAAGGCATGTCATTTTAAACCCTATGATTCATTATTCTCATGTTACTATCCCATCATTTTGTATATTCATACTGTATGTATTGAGAAAACACCTGCCTTCATTCATTTGGATTTTAATATATTTAGTTGCTTGTTTTTCTGCAGCATGTACTAAGGGTAGATTAAAATTATTATGGGTCCCCTTCCTCGAAGGGGACACATATTGTTTTTACTCTGTTTTTTTTTTCTTTCTTTCTTTTTTTCTGTCTAACGCGAGTTTGTTCCCACGTTTTAGCCATGAAGGAGTCGTCCAAATTTCTTCAAATTTTCACACATGATAGATGTTTATCTAAAGTTGTGCACTGTCAACTTTTTATCCCAATTCACCCATCGGTTCACCCACAGGCCCCCAAAATGTAAAATTTTTAAAACGGCAATATTTACCAAAGTAAGTTACCTAGAAGTTTTCTTTTTTGATAGCTGGTACAGTGGAATGTATTGTAATGTATTTTGTAACTTTTGTTTCGATTTACCCTTTTTT